>CM049601.1:4013703-4131203 GCA_026979955.1 Megalurothrips usitatus
GCCCTCTGCGGGCGAGAAAGAGACAGAGAGAGAGAGACAGAGAGAGAAGGCCGCGTTCTCGGACGCAGCCCCGACGGGAAGGGTCCCTTCCTCCATCAGATGAAATGCAGTGTCAGCCCAATAATTGATTCGTTCCTCCCACGCCGTCCCCGCCGTCCAGCGCCCGAATTTTGTTGCTCCTCTTGCTCTCTCTGGCGCACGGCCAGGGCCGATATAGGAGAGAGGGAGAGAGAGAGAGGCACGACGTCGTGATTGGCTGGTCTCCGGACGCGGCCCTCCCACGTGCACCGTGTGGCGCTGTCAGCCGATTTCCTATCTTTCCGGTTCCCCTTTTCGCCCGACAATGGCAGGAGGGCTCCCGGCGCTGCTGCGGTGCGCTAATCTCTGCATTTCCCTCTCCCTGCCGCGGCTGCGGGGACTGATTCTATTTCCCGTGTGCTCGTGCGCTCCGTCTCACAAGTGTCGTTACACTCTCGATTTCGATCCCAGGGTTGACATTTTTGGGTTGAATCAACTCAAAAAAAAACCTGGTCAATGCGATTCAAGTTTTACGCAATCAATAGTAATATCGAAACAAACCTATTCGTTCCTCGGTTTGGGATTGCTGCCTCAGTAAGACCCCCTCTGAAATACCTCTGAAATTAACGATTAATATTCCAAGAATGTCATGTCTAATCACATTTTTGCCGCCACCTCGGCGCTTTTTTTTATTCCGCCCACTGGGAGAACCATGGTTACAACATTCTGTGATTGTTGCCTGCCTCCCAGTTCGGCGCCCCGCCCCCGCGGCAAGGACAAACGACCCAAAGCGACCCGCGAGGATCCATGGATACACTAGCCTTGCCCTTCCCTCAGTTCAGCACCCCATAGCCGCTAAAAAGACCTGTGCCTCGCCATTATTTAAAATTGAATGCACTTTAAACACATCTATATCGGCCTCGACGGTAGCGGCTGCACCGTCTTCGATGCTGTTTCTACCACCTCCACAGAGCGGATTTTGACAGCGAATTGCCTATGAAGTGTCGGTATTTAAATGTCGGAAACTTCTTATCGTCGACTCAGTCTTATTCTAGAAAACATTTCCTTTTTTTTCATTTTTGAATTGGTGAAGCCGCGCGGTCTGAGATGCCGAGTCGACGTGCCGCGAGTCCCTGGTTCCAATACCGAATATTTTAATGTTTATTGAGTAATTGAAAACTGTCTTTTTTGTTATGGAGGGCAACTCAGTGCTGTGGGTGCGGGAATTTTTTTTCTGTTTTTCGCTTTTATCTAGAATTCTCATCAAACCATTTTGTATTAAATCATTCACATCATCGTCGTCTTACTTTAAGGAGGCAGTTTGTTCCGCGGCTCTGCTTCATACGTGAACAGGTGTCGCATAGATGGGAGGCCTCGGTGGGGGGAGGGGGTTGTTGCGGGGGTCGGGCGGAAATGCGATCTTCCGTCTAGTTACCAGCGTGCTGATGGCGCCATGAGGCTGATGGGCCTCATGACTCCGCCGAGATTGAGACACACGAGCGTCCCATAAGTGGGCAGGTATGGCGGGCGCAGGCGGGCGGGCAGGGAGGGAGACGCAAATACCCGACCTGCGGAGTCGTAAAAAGATTCCCCCCCCCCTCCCTCCCATCCCAAAGGACATTCCGGGGGTTTACGCGGCGGAGAGCTTCTCGTGTTTGTCCAAATTAGGTGTGCGAACGTCCTTTTTGCGCTTTGAAAATGGCTTCAGAATTTTATCCCCGCGCTCCCCTTTCGTCCGTGCGCGCCGTGAAAAAGAAGGTGGAGTCTACTTTTTAAAATAATAAATGTTATTGCAAAATTGTTATGCCTCTTCTGCTCTTATGTGCCTCGAGAGTTTAATGTTTGCCCCTTAACCATCGGGAAATGAAACTCCTCGCCACACTGTAGTCACCACTCTCTCTCTCTCTCTCTCTCTCTCTCTCTCTCTCTCTCCCTCTCTCTCACACACTCTCTCTCTCTCCCTCTCTCTCTCTTTCTCTCTCCATCTCCGCGGCCACGCCGTGTACGGCCCGGGGAGCTCCGCGCGGCCTCACCTGCAAGCGATGCGCGCGCGCTCTGCAGTTTCCCCAGGATTTTAAATGGGACGACACGGTCCTCCGTGTAGGGGGAGGACGTCGGCCCTGCGGCTCGCGTTCACTGGAGCCCCCTCAGCACTCCCCCCTCCCCCCTCAGCACTCCCCCCTCAGCACTCCCTCCTCAGCACTCCCCCCTCAGCACTCCCTCCTCAGCACTCCCCCCTGAGCACTCCCTCCTCAGCACTCCCTCCTCCTCCTCGACACTCCCCCCTCAGCACTCCCTCCTCAGCACTCCCTCCTCCCCCTCAGATCCGCCCACCCCCCCTCACGCACTTCCTCCTCTCCCCCCCTCACGCTCCCCCCTTTAGAACTCCCCCCCCCCGCCCCTCCGGCCCTCTGGCGGCCATAAAAATTGGTGGCCAGTGTGCTTTCAATAAAGGGCTCGCTGCCGGCGATGGCCGAGCGACAGCAGGCCAGCTGACCTGCCCCCGCCGCGCCGTGAACCTCTATCCGCGTGATAGCGGAAGCGGAGAGAGAGAGGGAGAGAGAGAAATAGAGGGAGGGAGAGAGAGAGAGAGAGAGAGAGGGGGGGCGAGTAACTGCTCAACACAGCCGGGGCCGTGGACAGCAGCAGCGAAGGTCTCGCCGAGAGTGTGCTATATACTGCTCCGCAAAGGAGGGCGTGAGGGGGGCAGGGGGGGGGGGGGGGGAGGAGAAGAAGGAGAGATAGAGAGAGAGAGAGAGAGAGAGAGAGAGAGAGAGAGAGAGAGAGAGAGCATGGGGGTATGGACGGAATGACGTGTCACCTCGCCCTGTGCCCGCTCAAGTGAATCCGATGGGAGCAGCTAGCGCCTCCTGAGTGTGCGGTTACCCGCTGTAGAGCACCGATGCCCGGCACCACGACCGGGTGCCGGACGGGACCGCGGGGGTCTTCATGGCAGCCTCATGTCATAATCGCACCGCCGCCTCCACGCCGTCGACTCCATAGAACAAACCTTCCAAAGAGGAACGCGAACGACCGCTACCCCGACGGGGATCGAACCCCTGGACCCCTCGGTCGCCGGGCCGCCTTCCAGCCCACTGTGCTACCGCGCCGCGGTCGCGGTGGCCGCTGCCGCGCGCTCTGGGGTGCTGTACGTACGGTGACGTAGCGCGTGCACCGACCCGGAAGCCGCAACAGCGGGCGGGACGCGGCGCGCCGCCGTCAGGACCGTCAGGACCGTCAGCACGACGACGCTGCGAGCCCTGAACCTCATTTGCTCCGGTTCATCAGTCGACGCGCACAGCCGTCTTGTAGTCATTGTAGCGTCTGCCGCGTGCGGGGGGGGGGGGGGGGGGGGGCTCGCCGCTTTCATATTCCACGTCGCGTTGTCTCGTGTGTGTGTGTGTGTGTGTGCGTGCGTGTGTGTGACTCATTTGTCTCACAAGACACTGGTGCGCGCCACTCCACGCCGCTGCCGGCTCCACGATTGGACGGGCTCAGCAGCCTGTGACCCGGCGGGCCCCGCGCGGGCCCGGCACCGTGACAACAGAGGGAGGCGCAGAAGGGTATCTCCCGCTCGCAGGGGCGTAGCCAGGGAGAGGGGGAAGGGGGGGGGCACAGCTAACGAGGTGAGTGCCGCTGAGCGCCCTCAAAGAGAGGATAACAGTTTAATGCTACTATGACTTTGCCAGAAAAAAACTATGTCAACCATGAAAACTACTATAATTAGGTGTCTTAAAAAATGGGCTTGTCAATGTAGTTCACGCTTTTTGTGGTCTCATAGTCCCACGGACGCTGACGCTCTCTCCCTCTCTCACACTCTCTCTGTCTCTCTCTCTCTGTCTCTTTCTCTCTCTCTCTCTCTCTCTCTCTCTCTCTCTCTCTCTCTCTCTCTCTCTCTCTCGTGGTGTGCTCCCGGTGGGCGTCGTCAGGTCGCCGCCCCTTCCTCTTTCCAGACTTCTTGATGTGGTTGTTTGCATTCACGCGACCACGCGTGCCGCAGCTCCCTGCACTGCTGGTGGGGAGGGGGGAGGGTTGCGGAGGGAGAGGGGGGGGGGGCGAACGAGATGTGAGGGGCTCACCGCCTTGAGTAATGGTTCCTCGTAAAGAAGTAATGCGGCAGGGCGGTGGGAGAGGCTGCGGCGGGGGCCCGCGGGGAGCATCGGCAGCTCTAACTGGAGGACACTCCTGGGAGGACGCGGTGGGCAGCGGCGGCAGCGGCGGCAGCGGCGGCAGCGGCGGCAGCGGCGGCAGCGGCGGCAGCGGCGGCAGCGGCGGCAGCGGCGGCAGCGGCGGCAGCGGCGGCAGCGGCGGCAGCGCTAGTTGTAGTGCCAGGCCGTGGTAGTTGGCGGCAGTGGCAGGCCTTGGAGGAGGGGGGGGGGGGGCGCCATAATACCCTTTCAGTGGCCGCTGGAGACGCGGTCCAGAAGGAACGCGAGCGGCAAGTCCCGCGCGCGTTAGCGAGGGGGCCCCCGGGGGCCGCGGCCCCTCTCTACCGCCCCCCTCCCCCCTCAGCCACGCCACTGCCACTTCGATCCCCAAATTTATGTTGTTACTTTGAGTAAAACCAACTCCCCGTGTGACTTTGTCCTGTTTGTGTTTCTCTTTTCGCCCGCGCCCGCGGGGTGCTTTTATGGCAGGGATAAATTTTGGCTGGTGCTTCGCGCGGGAGGAGGGCCGAAGAACCGCGGAGCCGCGGGCGCCGCCCTGTCTGTCTCACGGCCAGCCGCGGGACACGCACGCCGCACGTGACACGCACGCAGCGCCACACTTACAAACGACGAAAATGCGCTTATGATCCATTTTTTTTTATCGCCCTCTGATGAACCGAATAATCATCATAATTGTTCATTACCGATGTTCTATCGAGATTCATCAAAATTAAAGACGACACGGCCTGCGGTACACACACACACACGTGTTACACGCTGAGTTCCGTCACCACGGCCGGCGCGAGGACCGCTGGGGGCCTCTGATAGGGGGAGGGGGCGTATCGAGTTGACGAGTATCAGCCGGGCCTCCGGGGCCTGCCTATGCCTCCCTGGGGGGTGACGGGCAGACTGCCATGCCGCCGCAGGGGGCGGAGGATGGATGGGGGTGTTGTCAGGCAGGTCAGTGTGTGTGTGTGTGTGTGTGTGTAGTGATGTGAGCCGACGAGTAATCAGACGAAATTACGACTCGTTTCGTGGGAATAACTCCTCTTTGTCTCTCTTCCTCTCCGCCCCCCTCCTCTCTCTCTCTCTCTCTCTCTCTCTCTCTCTCTCTCTCTCTCTCTCTCTCTCTCTCTCTCGGTCATACTAGGTGTAAAAAGGCAGGTGTACTAGGTTTAGAAATAAAGCCTTAAGTATCCCCACACATCGAACAGCCAAGTACAACCTCTCATTCGTGGTCGAGGCTTGTAGAATTTTAACAAGCTGAAGATTTATGATATCTTGCATCTCTCATATGTAACTGCTAAAAAGACAATTGCTAAAAAGTTATTAATGTAATCTGTGGGCCACTGCTGTTCCCTTACTGATTTGCACTAGTCAAAGGCATTGTGATATTGTTCCATATGATGTGATGGTTTTATTATGTTGTAATGTTGAGGTGTTATTTTTCTTGATATTTAATATAGCTGGCTGTATATGCTGTTGTGCTATGTGATATGATATTTTTCCACGTTATGTGATATTTTCCTAGCCAATTGTTATTTTTACCCTATTGTTTTATATGATGTGGTATCTCTTTATTTTATTTTCTTGTCATGTGAATGTTTCCTAGTGATGTAATGTTTGCCATTGCCAGTACTCCTATGTAAAATTGAGAGCCGGACAGATGCGCCAGTGGTGCTTTTAGCCTTTTGCATCAGGTCTATGAACTCATGAGCGACAATTCTCGGGTGCGCTCAGACATACACTCGTCATTTCCCGTATGGATGAGCGATTAATTGTGCGAGGAAGCCGCGGTGGAAAGCCGCCTGCTCCAGCCCGCGAAACAGAATGATTACTTTCGCGAGAGAGAGCCAATTTACCGCACTGCTTGTGGCATCTCTCTTTCCTCTGTCTGTCTGTCTCTCTCTGTTGTACGGATTCTCGCGGACGGCCTACCGCTTGCAAGGTGACGGGAGGTGGGGTGGGAGGGGAGGAGTAGGTGTGGCTTGTATCAGGGGCACGCCTACGGCAGCGGCAAGCGCTCGCGGCGCCCGGCCTGTGCTGTCAGGCGGTAGGCCCGGGTGAGAGAGAGGTGGAGAGGGGGAGAGAGAGGGAGAGAGAGAGGCCCGCGAGGCAGTGCTGTGGCTGCTGCTGATTGATCAAAAGGCCGCGCTTCCACAAACTACGTGCCGGGTTACGTAATTTCTGTCTGAACCCCCCACGGCTCTGCGGCTGAGTGAGACAGTAAGAGGCAAGCGTCGAGAGAGAGAGAGAGAGAGAGAGAGAGAGAGAGAGAGAGAGAGAAAGGGTGGGAGGAGAGCGCAGACGGAGAAGGGAACAGGACGTCACTTACCGGAATGGAAGCGCTTGCTAGCAGCCAGGGCATCACAGCAGCGCCTTGCCGCGGGCGATTTAAACTCGGTTGAGCAGTGCGCGTTGCAGCAGAGGCGGTGGCGGCGGCGGCGGCCGCGGAGGCAGCCAGACGTGGCTCGTTCCGTTATAACGTACCCCCCAGGCCACGGCTCGCCAGGACTCGCCAGGACTGGCCGGGTCCCGCAAGGTCCTGGCGTGGCGGACCCCGACTGGCTTGCCGACTGCACACTCACTCTGCCCGGGACCTCTCCCGGCCACCTGGACGGTCTCAGACACTGCTCTCCCAGAAAGAGACTCTCTCGCTCTCCCGCTCTCTCTCCCTCTATCTCTCACACATTCTCGCTCTCTCTCTCTCTCTCTTACACACAGGGAATTAACGTGAAAAGGACAAAAACTTGCGCCGCTTACCACCCGTCACTTGTTAATGGTAACGTGGCCTACAGGCCCCCTCGACCCCGCATAGGTTTTATATACTTGTCTCAACCTCCTCCGTCGTCAGGCTTCTGGGAAAAAGAAAATTGGCGCCGTCATAAAGGAATCGAACCCCGGCCGGTCGGCATACCGAGTGAGCACGATAACAACTGCACCACCGAACCACTTAAAGTGTTCATCTATCTAATGCGGCATGTCCGCGGCCGCGTTTGGGTCCGGTCACGCGATGTTGACTCTCCAGAGACGGGGACCAATGAGGGAGGCCCGGAGGAGAGCGAGGGCAAGATGTCGACGGCGAAGCCAATAAGAGGAGGGCCGTCAAAGAGGAAGAGGGAGAGAGAGAGAGAGAGAGAGAGAGAGAGAGAGAGAGAGAAAGAAGGAGAGATCTACTTTTCGATTTTCAAGCCCATCACCCCGGCGGCCTGGCGGTGCCGGGCTGGTGCCGCCACGCTGCCGCCTCTCGAGCTGGTCACCAGGAGTGCTTTCCTCTTGGGCCCGCCCCCGGCCGCCCCCGTCTGCCCCCGTCTGCCCCCCGGCCGCCACGGGCCCCGCTGGGTGACACTTTGTCAACGGCGGCCCCGCCACACTGCCGCGGCCGTCTGCTCCAGTTGCGTCAGTCTTCCCACCACCATTCTCCCGCCGCCGCTGAGAAAACCGCCCCTTTCACTTGGTCAAGAGCGGCGGAGCGGCGGCAAACGTCTCTCGGCGGATTGGAGCAATCTCTCCCTCTCTCTCTCTCTCTCTCTCTCTCTCTCTCTCTCCCTCTGTCCCTCTCTGTCTCTCTGTCTCCCCTCTCATTCTCGCTCGCTCTCCTCCTCTGTGTCTCTCACACACGATGGGTGGCCCCGTCACCTTCTCCACCCCCCCCCCCCCCCCCTCTCTCTCTCTCCCTCACCCTCTCTCTCCCTCTTTCTCGCACCTCCGGATGGACCTGTCACGCCCCCCGGAGCCCATCCCAATGGGACGCACGGCGACTCAGCCGCCGTTACAGTAATCGAATAGTTCCGCAACGCCATTCAAAGAGGAGTCAATTATTATTCTGCTTGCGGGGATCCGGACTGGAGGCTCCAGCGGCTCCAGCGGCTCCAGGCGACCAGCGGCGGAGGCGTCGGTTCTGCGGGAAATGCGCTTTGGCAGATCGGGTTGGTGGCGCCCCGCGCGGCGTGTTAAGGAATCACACCCGACGGAGCGGCGCCCCGGCAGGGAAACGAAAACATTCTCGGCGAGGAGAAGCAGGCTCCGCCGGGCCCCGCCGGGGACGGTGTAACGTGAGGCGGCGAGCAGCGGCAGCGGCTTTGCGCGGGAATTTCGCACGCGGGCGACAGAAATAGAGAGGTGGTAATTGCAGTGAGGGGGGGGGGGGGGGGGGGGGTGGAGCCGGGCAAAAGAGAGAAACGAGGCCCTTTACACCACTGCGGGCACCACTCCGACACAGAGGCGCCGGTGCGGTGGCCGTGCAAATGAAATCATGAGCCCGAACTGCTGAGCGCCCCCAGCGCGGCGCGGGCCGCTCTGCGCGGTGCGGCGAATGTGTTTGCAGGCTCTGATCACCGTCCCTGCTGGACCGAGCGGCGGGCGCGCAGGGCCAAAAGGGCCATAACGGTAGAGGACTATAGGCCAGTGCTAAAGGGCAGTAGGGCCAAAAGGACCGTAGGGCCAAAGGACCATAGGGCCAAAGGAACATAGGGCCAAAGGAACATAGGGCCAAAGGGCCATAGTGCGAATGTGCTATTATAGAGGTAGAGAGACCGTTTTGGGCGAGGGACACGACACGTGAGACCAAAACAAACCATTTTTTTTTTGCAAATGGTTTTGGAGTGGTGGAATTTTGTGATTATATAATTTTGGTGTACAAAGCTCCGCGTGCGCTGGCAGGCAGGCGCGGCGGAAGGCTCACGATGCAGAGAGGAATAAGGTCTTGGAGAGCGGCCGAACAGGCTCACGGGAGAGGGTCGTGGCCCCGTGGCGGCCCATGGGCCTGCCTACGGCACCGAAAACAACAGCGGCTTCTTGTCCTCTAGCCCCCCCCCCTTTCCCCCTCCCTCTGTCTCTCTCTCACTCACTCTCTCTCTCTCTCATCCTTCCGCTTCCGCTCTTTAGTTTGCATTGTTTCCCGTTAATTTGTCGCTCCGTTCTGTCGCTGTCCAGGCGCGCGACAGCATTCCTCATGCGTGGAACAAGGAGAGTACGCGCGCGAGGGCGGGAGAGCGACGGAGAGGGAGTGAGAGAATGTGGGGGTGGGTGGGCTAACGAGCGGGATTCAACAGCCTTCCGCTCAAGTGAAGACGCGCGGCGCTCAGGTGACACGGCAGGCGGATGAGTCACCACCCCCAACGCTCCTTTCTCTCTCTCTCTCTCTCTCTCTCTCTCTCTTTCCTCCCTCTCCTCTTTCTCTCTCTCTCTCTCGCTCGCTCTCTCTCTCGCCCTCTCTATCTCCTTTTTGCCTGTGTCTCAATTTTGAGAGACTTACAGCGGAAGGAGAGGCGTACAAACATACCACAGGCGAACGTACGATTACAGATGAACAGACTTGATACCTCACCCCCCCCCCCTCCCCCGTACACTCGCGCGCATGTATTACTTTCTGTCCTTGTCGATCTTTGCCCCCCCCCCTCCTCACCCGCGCCATATTCGGTACCTGCGAAATCAGCACCAGGTTCCTAAATTAAAGGCACACAGAGACTTTCTTGGTGCTCTGCCGCGCTGCTGGGCCCTTTCGCAGTGCTGGTCTGCTTGCCTTGCTGTGCTCGCCCTTCTTTTTACATTCTGCACACTCCGCCGCCCAAGCTGCCTGCCTACCTCGCCTGCTTGTACGGAGAGCAGGTAAAAGTGGGTGTTGACGTTAAAGTTTGGCAGCATCAGTTCCGCATGGCTCATAAAAGCGGGGTGGGTGATGATGGACCGCCCCGCCCCTCTTCGCCCCCAGGCTTTTTCCCTGCTCCCTGCCCCTCCCCCTCTCCCCCCTCGGTGGGTCCCCACGCCATTGTTTTGCGACCAAATTATTCACAAGATAGGCTATTTCGAGGGCACGTATCGCCTAATTAAACATGAATTACTGTATTTGTATGCACGGCGGGAGCTGCTCCGGGTGAGGGGGGCAGGGGATGCGAGCGTAGGGAGGGGAGAAGAGGGGGCGCGTGGGAGGGGAAAAAACCTATCACGCGCGCGCGGGCGAGTGTGGGTTTTTTTCTTCGTCCCTTTTTCCTTCGCCTCGCTGCAGGAAAAAAAAGGCTCTGCCACACGGAATCGACTGCACGGGAAAAATTATTGCCCTTTTCTTGAAATTTCGTGATTGTGCCGCGACGACGGAAGCTGTGCGCCTGGACCCTCCCCCGACTGCAGTGGAAATGTGCGTACGCAAGGGCGTTTCGGACGTGTGTTTGAATTCTTCCTCAAGGTCAAACCCCTCCCCCCCCCTCCCTCTCCACTCCCTCTTCCTCACACACACACGCGGTCTCCCACTCTGTCCCTCTCTCTCGCCCTGCGTGTCGCCCTCCGGCAGTGGTACTTCACGGCGGTGCCTCGGACAGCTCTCCTCTTGACAGACAAGAGGAAAATAAATTCTAACCGAAAAAGGGGGCGGCAGAGCGCGCGTCTCCGCTGTGCGGCCTCGCTTAGAACCCCCCCCCCTCCCCTCCCTCTCTTTCTCTCGCAGGTTGTGTGACATCCCGCCCCAGTTTGACAGCACGCCTGCCCCCCCCCCCCTCTCTCTCTCTCCTCTCGCCCAATTGAGAAATCCCCCGATGTATTTTTATGCGTAGGGTCTCCTTCCCCTTCCAATGACCTCACAAATCATAGAGGCCACGACGAGAGAGGAGAGGAGGGAGGGACAGAGAGCGAGAGAAAGCAGAAAGTGCAAGTGTGTGCGCGCGTGTCCGTGTGTGTGAGAGAGAAAGAGATATTAGGGAGAAGGATTGAAGTGGTAAGGGGGGGGGGGGAGGAGCGATTGTTTTGTTACAGCTGATGATAGATGGTTGGCCCGGCTCCGGTTACCGCCGGCAAGGGCTTCTCTGTGAGGCCGGGGATGTACGTTAATTTGCGGGCCCGGTTTGTTTGAGGAGGGGATGGGCTGGCTGGCCCGTGGCTGGCCCGTGGCCGGCCCGTGCGGCTATGGCCCCCGGGGCCGGAGCCCTACGATCACCAAACGTCATCCATCTCTCTCTCGCTCACAACGAGCCGTCACTCCCCCTCGTCCGCTGGCCCCGGGCGGGATGACCCATCCATTTCATCCCGCCCGCGCGTGCCTCTCTCTTTACTTCCCGGCGGCCAGTATGGTGATTGACGGTAATATCCGATTCCAGTTCAAGGTGCTAATGACATTTAAAAAGACCCCCCCAAAAAATGAAAAAGAGGGAGATAGAAGGAGAGAGAGAGAGAGAGGGGGGGGGGGGGGGGGGGGGGGGGGAGAATGGGGACAATGACGAGGCCTATTTTTTCGCACTGAAAGCACACGAAGGGAAATTTTAGCTGCCACTGCTAAAACATTAGCACTAGTTAATCTCCGTAAGTTGCCTTAGCAAAAGAATTAGCTCTATTAGCTAACTAAATAAGTGCAAGGCGAATTACAGCTTAAAAAAATTACTATGCAGCTAAAACTGCGGCAGCTGAAAAAAGTTGCCGTGTGTTTTCAATCTTTTTTTTTTCTGCGTGTGACTTATTCGTGTGACCCCGTACTATTTACGAGCAGCAGCGCGGCGCCAAGGAGCCGCGGTGTGGTCGCGCTTTGTTGTGTGTGTTGAGTCGGAGCACATTCCTCATGCCCTGCGACGACACTGCGCCCCGGTGCCGCCGTGTGTCCCCGCACCGCCTGCGCGGCGGGTAAGCGCGGGCCCCCGCCGCCCCCGCCGCCCCCGCCGCCCCCGCCGCCCCCGCCGCCCGCCCCCCCCCGCCGCCCCCGCCTGCGGACCCGCCTGCGGACCCGCCCCGGACCGGCGGCCCCCGGCTTTGCTCAGCAATGAACTGTATTTGTTTTCACAAAACTTGCGCACGTCCCGGGGCCTGCATAATGTATAAGCTACCGGCCCTGCACCGAGGGGAATATGACGCCCCTTTCCCCCCACCCACCCCCACCCTCCTCGGGATGGACAGAGAGGGCTGGCCCGGGCCGGGGGCCGAGACAGAGGGCGAGACAAGGACAGACTGAGGTAGGGTTGTACCTGGCGGCCGCCCCGCCTTGACTTCGGCTCTCCCTGGCTGGATATTTACTGAGCAAAGATCCGGCGTTCCTCAGTAGCGGCGTCGGCACCGCGGCCCCCACTAACCCCCCCCCCCCCCCCCCCTCCCCCTAGGGTCTGGATCCGCCCCTCGCTACGCGGTAATCTCCTCGGCACAGCTGGTCGCCCCCCGGGCCCCCACGGCCCGCTCTGTCGGGAGGCCTTCGGTCGCCTGCGTTTGCCTGCTCCTGGTCAAGACTAGCAGGCCTGATTTGCGAAATGGACTCTCTCTCTCTCTCTCTCTCTCTCTCGCGCGCGCTCTCTCTCTCTCTCCTCTTTCTTTTGTGGCCGATCGGCCCCTCTTCTCTCTCCATCTCTTTTCTCCTTGACAGGCCGAGGCAATTATGCTTCGTGACAGCTTCGTTAACCCTTCGCATCCGCCTCCGTTCCCTTTCGCTGAGATTTAATGGTCCGCGTGCGCCGCTACGGCCAGATGACGGCCTTCGGCGACTTCGCAGAGAGTGAGTGAGAGAGAGAGAGAGACGGACAGCCAAAGGGGACACGCCCTTCACGGGAGAGCGAGCGAGATAGGCTGTTCGTGGGAGGACACGGGCCTCGTCGACTGACTGTCGAGGAGGCCCTCGTCCGCCGGGGTGGCGGCGAAGCGCCGTGGAGGTAGGCCACGCGGCGTGGCGGCGCGCACCGCGGCGCGGCGGGCTGCCTACCCCCCGCACCGCAGGCGCCCCGCCGCATCATCGCCCAATCTCAGGCGATGAGGGCATTCAAAACTAGACTTCGCGCCCAAACGTCAGTCTCGGCTTGATTACAGGATTCCAAAAGATGGGGTCACGTGACCTTTTCCGATGAAAACCGCAGAAAAAGTGAGTTGAGGTGACCATGACGAGGGCTGCCAATAAATTTCTTATTTCCAATCAGAAAACGTCATGTGACCCTATTTTCAGGATCCATCCAGGGATCAAGGCTGAGACCAGCTCTGGTGCCAGAGATCTGGGTCGAGTTGTTAAAGAGCCTCACCAAGCCCCTCACAGAGCCCCCCGATCATCATGACTCTTTCATACTCAGTGCTGCGCGCCGCGGCCTCCTCCGCAGCCGCCCCACCGCCGTAAAGAACCAATTCGTTTCTCCGAAGTGTTTTGCCGAAACAAGACAAACTTCTCCCTGCTGCCGCTGTCTCCGTCCCGCCCGCGCACTCAACCCGCCGGCCGCTCCCTCTCTCTCTCTCTCTCTCTCTCTCTCTCTCTCTCTCTCTCTCTCTCTCTGTCCCGCTCTCTCTGTCCCGCTCGCAAACTCGTGACAGCGGTACGCCCACGCGGCCGCGCGCGGACCACGTTCGCGGCCGCGCGCGGCTGCCCCGCGCGGCGAGTCATCCGTCCCGGTCCGCCACCGCCTCCGCCCTCTCGGTACCTCGGACGCGGCCCCCGCCGGCCCCCGCCGGCCCACGCTGCCTGACGTGTCGTTCGTCTTGCTTAGCAGACAATCCTGGCGTTGTTTAAAATTCCGGGGCGCGGTAAATATATGGTCGGCCGCTGTAGTCCCTACGCCTTGTACGAGCCCTCACCGAAGACTCTCTCTGTGTCTCTTTCTGTCTCCGTCTGCCTGCCTACCCCCCTCTCTCTCTCTCTCTCTCCTGTTCAGCGGAACCGCCCGCGAGCACATCCCGCTCGCCTCGAAGCACGGCGCGGTGTGCCTGATTCGACGTCGGCATTTGAGGTTATGAGGAAGTCGGTGGCAGTAAGTGTATAACGCCGGCGTCCCGGGGGCCTGTGAGGGTTTGAGGGAGAGAGAACGGAGGAGCGGGGAGGGGAGGAGAGGGGAGGGGGAGGGAGAAGGGAGGAGAGGGGAGGAGAGGGGGAGGGGGGAGAGAAGGGGGTGCCGCCGGCCGCATACTGGATAGGTTCGCGTTCTTCCGATTAAATGCCGCCGCACGACGCATCAACAGAGAGATTGCGCACGGAGTGTTAGACCCCCCCCCCCCCCCCGTCTGCTCTTTCTCTTTCTCTCTCTCTCTCCCTCTCTCTCCCGTCACTTCTCACTCCGGAGCGAGAGACTCCCCCACCGCACCGCCCTCCCTAACCCCTCCACACCACCACCATCCGCCTCGGACCCCGCCGCCAGCAGCGTGACCTCTCGACTCGCAACAAAAACCGATGCGAGTCGGTGAGCTTCTTGGGGGTCGTGCTGTGAAAAACGCGGCGAGAGCGAGAGAGAGATGGATACAGAGATGGAGAGAGTCGGGGACGAGAAAGCCAGAGGGAGAGAGAGGCAAAAAGAGACAGACATGGAGGCAGAGAGAGAGAGAGAGAGCGGTTCCTCCACTGTAAAAATGTCGTCCCGGAAGCTTAATCTCGATTCAAATTTGCGGCTGACAACCAATGTTGTCAAAACTAAGCCGAGCTACAACGTATACGCCCATATTACATTAAGAGAAAAAAATAATAATACAAAATGGGGTCGACTTGAATGTGCGCCTATCTGTTGCAGACGGCGGAGGAGTACATGGAGGAGTACAACTCGCGGCGGGACAAGGAGTACTCGCGCTTCCACGGCTACACCTACGACGGTGTGTGGGCGGTGGCGCTGGCCATACAGCACGCCGCGCACCGCATCAGGCACTACCGCAAGAACGACACCATGTCCAACTTCCAGTACCGGGACCCCATCTGGGAGAGCGTCTTCCTGGAGGCGCTCAGGAACACCAGCTTCGAGGGCGTGACGGTAAGTGTTTGGCCTGTTGTCGCTATTTGTGTAAAGCGTGGAAGACGGAAACAGTTGCTGAACTTAAAAAAAAATATTTTTCGGCCTTTTCGAAAGAAAATATCTTTGTTTTGTTGTTACACATAGTGTGACAGAAACATTGTACCTCAGCAGATAAAAAATCTTTTTTTTTAATGTAAAGCGGTCTGTCTAGAAGTGACCAAAAATTTCGTAGCCACAATATTTGGGTGATTAATTTACTGTCATGTATTTTTATGTCGATTGGAACTTTTACCGTGACGATCCGAGTTACAATCTATCATTAGGATTTTAAAATTGGCAATTTAATAACAAGAGGGGACATTATGGTTTACGCTATTTCCGGCTGATATTATTGCTGTTTTCCGAGTCGGCCCGCGAGTAGCGACTGCCCTGTAATCCGGCGCCAGCTGCTGCGGTGCGGCCGGCCCGCCCCCGGCCCGCTCCCCGGCCGGTGTAACCGAATCACGAGACTTTCGGGAGGTGCTGGCGGCCCGCGCGGCCCGCGGCGCGGCTCCGTAGGTGTCGGGCTGGCAACGGCTTCCCCTCCCCCCTCCCACTCCTCTCCGGACCAGGCTCCGGATGATGGAGATTCGGAATTAAGTCTCCGCGCCGCGGCCGGGCGGCCGGCCTTCGCAGTTGGCCCGCTGCTGCTGCCGGCGGTGCTGCCGCCGGTGCCGCGGCCCCGCTCCCTCCTCCCCCGCCCCTCCCGCTCTTCTTGTTCTTCTTCCGCTCCGCCCCCGCCGAGTCCTCCGTCCGCGTCGCTCGCAGGGATTCTTAGCATGAATATGCAAGGGGAGAGATTAATCTAGCGGAGGCGTATAAAACTAAGCGGAACATCGTTGATTACGGCCGCGACCGCCGCCGCCGCAACTGCTGCCGCCGCCGCAACTGCTGCCACCGCCACCCCGCGGTGCTGTCGACGGGGAGGGAGAGATTGTTTGTCTCGCCGAAGAGAGAAAGAGAGAGAGATAGAGAGTGAGAGAGAGAAAGAGAGAGATAGAGAGTGAGAGAGAGAGAGAGAAAGAGAGAGAGATAGAGAGAGTGAGAGAGAGAAAGAGAGAGAGAGAATGAGATAGAGAGTGAGAGAGAGAGTGAGAGAGAGAGAAAGGGGGTAGACTTTTCGGCGGAGTGTTCTGTTGGTGCAGCCTGCCCGCTGCCCGGGCCCGGCAGTGCCGGCAGTGGCGGCGGCTCTCTCCAGAAGTCGATACTAATCTAATGGGCAAGGCGTCGGCTAGCGCAGCCGAGGCGCGCCCGAGGCGCACCGACCGGGAGAGGAGGGCGGTGGCCGACATAACCCCAAAAGCAGACCGGCAGGGGCTGTCCCCAAACCACGTATTACGGTTTATGGATGCCCCCCGTTTTCACAGCTGTACCTCAGCGCGGCCAGAGACATCTGAGCAGCCTCTTCCGCTCGCACTCTTCTCGCTCTCACTCTCCCCATCTCTCTCGCTCTCTCTCTCTCTCTCTCTCTCTCTCTCGCACTCTCTATGACGATGCTACCGAACGGCAGTGCTTGCTACACTAGCGTTCGGTTACGGCCGACAACAATGTAGGGCTCGTGCGGAGAGAGAGAGAGAGAGAGAGAGAGAGAGAGAAAGAGAGAGAGAGGGGGCGAGAGAGAGTGAGAGAGAGAGGGGGCTGAAGCGGAGGCGGCGGCGGACAGTGTGCGAGTGGGTGCGAAAAGGACGGGACGACAGGGAAGAAGTGGTGGGGGTGGTGGGGGAGGGGGGGGGGAGGAAAAGCCGGCGCAATCGCTTTCATAAAGATAAAGGGGCCCTTGAACCGTTTACCCCATCAGCGGCCATTGTGATAGGGGATTCCCCGACGCCGCCCCCGACGCCGGCCCCGACGCCGGCCCGGGCTCCGCCGCCGCCGCCGCCGCCGCCGCTGCTTGTCCTGTATCATCCCCCGGCGTGATTGAAAAGGGTGCCGGCCGCCCTCGGACCGGTGGAGATATTAGAAGCGGCCAAAACATTCTCATCATCATTGCCAGCGATTGCGCCGGACACGCTTCCCAACACGGCAACCAAAATTCGCTTCTGAACGTGTCAACCTAAATTCCTAATTTATTCAATTGTGTTTTTTTACGTGCTGTGATTCATCACAAGAAGAAATTTAAGTAATTGGTCGTCAATATATTTTGCTTTCGTCCCCGACTTCATTGCCCGTCACGTTGATATACCAAGGAAATTAAATATTCGCGATTTTTTTAAAACTCATTTTACCTATCTATTTCGTTTTTGCTGCTCCAGCGAGTTTTGTTTGCTAAAAAATGAGACTGCGCAACAAAAAATTATCAGGACCAGCGATTTTTTCCTCACTAATTCACAGGGCTTTTTGCATGATAGCGGCAATAATAATTTATCTATTCACCGCTGCCGGCGCTGGCATCGCGACGGCGGCTCACTGACTCCCCAGGTGAGGCGGGGGTCCTGGGGTCCTTGACGAGGCCCTTGATGTCCTTGGCGGGCAGTCGGTCGTGTAACTCCGGGGCGGTGGTGGAGGGCGGCCTGCGGCGGGGGTCTGCAGGGGGGCGGGGGCCGCAAGCGGACCAACAGAACAGACCAACACCGGGACCTGTATCTCTCTCTCTCTCACTCTCTGTCAGTCAGTCTGAGTCTTTCTCTGTCTGCGAGAGGGTCGCTCCGCACCGCCCGCTTAACAAAAATGAGTGCCGAGAATTTTTCCCGTTTACCTCGCCTTTCTCTCTGCCTCCGCCTCGCGACCCTTCCACTTGTCTGTCTGTTTGTATGTATCTCTCTCACTCACACACGCCTCAGTTAATCTCCACACATTGTAATTCAAATAATGAAAATTGTTGTCGAGCTTTTTTTTTTACGCCCGCGTGCCAAATTAGTTATACTGTACTTCATTATTATTATTTTTTCGCGAGTAGAAAAATAATTACTTTACGAAATGCGTAGAGCGGAGTTTACGTCACGAAACTCCACAGGTGTTGAACAGAAGGCTTCTCACACGGCGCCATCCTGACTCCATAAAAGAAAATAACAAATTGTACGTAATATAAGTAATAATATGTTACGTAAGCTGCACCGCGGCGCGCTCTCCGTGGCAGCGTGGCCGCATGCGGTAGTCGCACGCAGGTGCGAGGGCTTGGCGTACAGCGTCGCGGTTGACGCGGAATTCCCTGTGATGGCGTAAGCGGTTTGTACGGCATTTTATAATACGGCCTTAATATTGGCCGCACCGCGGTACGAGGGGAGGACACCGCGTTCATGCGTGTGTGTGTGTGTGTGTGTGTGTGTGTGCGTGGGCGCCGCCGTCCGCGCGTGCGCGCGTGTGTGTACGATGTGTTTCCCGATTTCGCAGCCGCGCCCCGCTGCCGGACAGAGCGCCGAAAATTTATGTACCGCAGTAAAGAATGCGGAATTGGAAAAAATAGGCGGCGGTGGCGGTGTGGCCGGTGGGGGGGGGGAGAAATTTCAATAAGTAAAGGTAGAAGAGGGAAATAGGGGAGAGGAGGAGGAGGAGGAGGAGGAGGAGGAGGAGGAGGAGGAGGAGGAGGAGGAGGAGGAGGAGGAGGAGGAGGAGGAGGAGGAGGAGGAGGAGGAGGAGGAGGAGGAGGAGGAGGAGGAGGAGGAGGAGGAGGAGGAGGAGGAGAGAGGAAGGGCAAAAGAGCACGGCGACGGTGTTTCTTTGTGTTTCCAAACCAGTGACATTGATACGGCTGCGCCGCCTCGTGGCTGCCCGTGGCCCCGCCGCCGCTCCGCCGCCGCCCTTCACAGGCTCTGAGGGACCCTGTCTCCTTGCTGCTGGGAGCCTCCGGCGGGCTCGCAGCAGGACGAATCAGGAACGCAATGACAAGTCCCTCCCGAAAGGCCCTTTCAGAGAGGCGGACCCGGGCGGACACTAACGGCCGGCTTAGCGATACAGAGATTAACGGGGCCCGAACGGTTGTCGACGGACAAAAGGGACGTCGTGGGGAATCGAACCCGGGCAGTCCGGTCACGACCACGACGCCCCAACCGCCTCGGCCACGGAGGCGCGCCGTGCGGGCCGCAATCAGCAGCGGCTGGGATTCTGTCACGGCCAACTCGAATGAGGCCGGCCTGATGACGGCGGAGCGAGAGAGAACGCGGAGGATCCAGCGGAGCTCAGCACCTCCTCCGTGCCGCCGCACATCCGTCTTGTTGTCGCCGTCTCACTCCCACACTGGCTGTGCTAGGCCCTTAGGCCCGTGGTGTGCGACAGAGAGGGCGGGGCGGCGCTGACGGACGCAGTCCCAGAGTTCCCTATTCGCAAGGCCTCGCCGAATGGGTCAGCAGGAAAGTCTGTTGGAGAAGAGGGGAGGGCAAGAGGTGGGGGGGGGGGGGTCAAGTCTGGTGGGGAGGAGGGGAGGGGGGCTCACGTTACAATGCCACACAGCGCAGCCCACCCCGCCGGGTTACCAACATTGTTGTGCAGTGATGCCGAGATATGCCCGGGTAAGGGGGGGGGGGGGGGAGGGGCCCCGACGCTGTTTGGGGGTACACTGCACTCAGACCCGACTGCACGCTCTCCTCCGAGCTCTCGATTTCTCTTCATTCTTCAGACCCCAACACACACATCCGTGTCCGCCCCCCCCCTATCTCTCTCTCTCTCTCTCTCTCTCTCTCTCTCTCTCTCTCTCTCTCTCGCAGTCTGGCTGCTTCGGAGCCGCCGCCGCCGCCGAACCCATTACTTGAGGTCACCGAGAAAGTTAATGCGATTGCAAGCGAACTTCGTTAAGGTGATAAACGATGGCACCAGGCTGCTGCACGTCTGGCGTGTGTACGTGAGAGAGAGAGAGAGAGAGAGAGAGAGAAGGGGGGGGAAGGGGGGATACCAGGGGAGAGGAAAGGGGGGGGAGAGAATGAGACCGCCGTGAGACGCTGCTCAACAAAATATGTGTCGGTACTCGAACCCGTTTCTGAGGCACCGCCACCATTCTGCGACCACCACCGCGCCGCCGCCGCCGCCCCGCTTTATCCGCTCCAGGGCGGCGTGATGAATTTCTCATACGCCGGTGCGCGCGCGCCGAGCATCCGCGCGTTTCTCATCATATCTGTCGCCCTCTACACGCGATGCGGAGAGACGGAGAGAGGGACAGAGAGATACATACAGGCAGACGGATAGAGACAGAGGGGGAGCGACGCCGCTGCGGTCTGTGCGGTGTGGCCGCAGCTCCGCAGCCCGCAGCTCGGGGAGGTGACGGGCGGGTGCCGCTGCCACCGCTGCCGCCGCCGCTGCCGCCGCCGCTGCCCCTCACTCGTTTGTCATGCAGACCATTACGGCGGCAATGTGTTTAATCTGTGCGCTGGCTTACTGCCGTGCTGCTGCTGCCGCCACGTCCGCCGCCCAGTTGTTGCTGCGGCGGCGGCAGCAGCGGCGGCGGCAGTAGCGGCGGCGCGTCGTCCGGAGATTGTCCGCGTCCGGTTAGCGCCCGCCGTCCGCTGGGTAGGCAGCCCGGCGCACGGCGCTGTGTGGAGCGCGGAGGGTGCTGCCTACACGGCGGGCGCCCACACACACACACACAGACACACACACAGACACACACACACAGACACACCGTGATGAGAGGGCGCCGACGGACTCACGGCGGTGCGGCCGGGCCCCGCCACGCCCCCGCCCGGCCGCACTCGTGACAGAGAGGACACACAGAGAGCGGGGGGGGGGGGGGGGGGCAGAGAGGTCAGGTCATGTTTGGGAAGCGCTGGCCGTGCGGTACGGTTGCGCGGCCGGGCTGCGGCCCGAGGTACGTGGATGCGGGACGCCCCGTGGGGCCGCCGGGGGGCCGCCGCAGCGCAGCGCCGGCGCAATCAAATATCCATCGCCCCGTCCCGTCCCGCCGCCGTCTCGGCACGAACCTGACCCCGCGCGCCGCGCCACCACCCCACAGCGCTACGTACCCTCTCTCTCTGTCACTCCATATGCCTCGCTATATCTACCCCGCCCCCACTGCCTGTATGTGTGTGTGTGTGCGTGTGTGCGTTCACAATAACGCGCCCCGTTTACTCCGCCTCATTTGTCTGAGTGTGATGCGGCTCACATCCGCCGCGAGGCCAAGTAGTGCGGCGCGGCGGCAGAACTTCGGGCCGAACGCGCTACGTGACGCCTCACATCAATTTTCCGCCCACCAGGACCCCCCCCCCCCCCCCAAAAAAAAAAAAAAGTTTCAGAAAAAAATATGTTTGTTTCAAAATGTCATGTCAATTCTGAGTCCACCAGAACATCCACCCACCAAAAAAATCCAATTACCGAACAACATTTACGTCGATACGGGAGATGCGCAGACGCATCATTCTTTAATTTTTTCGTTGTTTCCTTGATTTTCATTTCTTTCCTCTCGCCGCGCGCCCTTTTCTGACTGATATTCTCACATCGTGCTGAGGGTTTAAGAGGTAAAGTGAGAGTGTAGACGGCGACTGTGTGTGACAGAGAGAGGGAAAGGGAGAGAGGCAGAGAGAGAGAGAGAGAGAGAGAGAGAGAGAGAGAGAGAGAGAGAGAAATACGGACGAGGGTGGGGTGCGGTGAAGATGGAAGATTACTCGGCACAAACCGCTGCCGCGGTTTTTCATATAACGCCTCTCGTGTATCAATTTATGTCCGGTTTGGCGATCTAATACGATCCCTCCCGCCCACACCTCCTGGCAGCGGCCGCGGCTGGCGGCCCCCGTCGCGGGGCGGAGCCCTGCGGGGGGCCCTTTGCACTGCCGCCGGTGCCCGCGCGGTGCCCGGGGCCCCACGGAAGGAGTTCCTCCACGAGCCCCGGGCCCCGGCGGCGGGTCTCGGCGGGGACCCGAGCTCGGGCATGTTTACTGCCAGTGTAAGATATTGGGGACCCGCCCCCGTCAGAAGGCAGGCCGGAGGAGCGCCCGGCCCGCGCGGCCCGCCCCCGCGGCCCGGGCCCCCGGCCTGCCCCAGGTAGGCGGCGGAGCCCAGATACCACCCCCTCGGCAGCCTCGCGCCGCCTCCCCGCCCCGTTTGGGGCCCGAGGGTGGCCGACGTTGAACCCACCGCAGCCAAATGCAATTTCGCGCCTTTGTAACCCCCCGGGGCCCCCGGCGGGCCCCCGGCGGGGCTGGCGGTGGTAGAGGCGGCCACCAACGGGAAGAGCGCACCCGGGGAACAGCCGCGCCCTGGGAGCCGGCCGAGCCGCTCTCCCACGCACACATACTGGGTAATGTAAGGGAATGTGCACCCGGTCGCACTGCCCTGAGTGACCGCACCCAGCGGCCGCTGGCACTGCGGGGGTGGGGGGTGGGGGGGTCGGGTACGCCACGCTCTACTTAATCCGTCCCTTATAGTCCGGGGGGCCCGGGCTAGAGAGCCTCGGTAGCCGTGCCGTGCCGGGGCCAGGTTAGCTTATGTAAAGGCCGCCTCCTCCGCATATTCGCGGTCAGTGTTTCGGTTTGTGTAATCTGATAGGGTTACGTCGCGGGGCTGCTGCCTGTTGGGCGGCGCGTGGGGCGGGACGAGGGGGCGGGGGTGGGGACGCACCGGCCTTCGCGTCAGGTCCGGGTTACGCCGGGTCTCGTCGGGGCGTGCGGGGGCGTTTGTCCATAAAATGACGTAACACACCACATTATCCCACCCGACTTTAACAAGGGCGTTACGTTGTTTTTGTGGACGGCCCGTTAGAGTGGTCGCGGGGGTTCGCGGGGAATCAGCGCCGTCGGCCGCGAACCTGATAAGACGCGGTGCAGGCAGATCACCCCGACGGCGGCGCGGGAGCAAACCAATCCCTAAGGCGCTGCTCGGCTCGGCACGGCCCGGCACGGCAGGGCACGGCGGGGCACGGCCAGGCTCGGTGAGGCCGCCGGCTCCGCTCGTCCTGGCCCGCTTCCAGTGCGTAAGCACTCGGCTCGATAGCCTGATCGAGACGATAGCGAGACGGGATGGAGGGAGAGAGACAGAAACAGAGACAGAGAGAGAGAGAGAGAGAGAGGGGGGGGAAGAGAGGAGGGTCGAGAGAGAAGCCGGGTTTGGAATGGCCCGCTTCCAAGGATAACTCAAAATGAGTAAGTCTCGCGTGGGCCCCACTGGGCCCCACTGGGCCCCACAGGGCCACCGCCGCCGGGGGGGGGGGGGGGGGGGGGGGCAGACAGCCCGCCGCTGGGCTTCTGGGGCTGCCATGTTGATGACTCCGCCGTTCTCGCTGTTCGGCTCTCTGGTTTGGTTTCGATATGGCCGCGAAGGATTTTGTGTCTGCTGCTGATCCGAAGTACACGCGCGCAGACAATGCACTGCAAGCGGACTACGAGTGTGTGTGTATGTGTGTGTGTGTTGGTGTGTGTGTGTGTATGTGTGTGTGTGTTGGTGTGTGTGTGTGTATGTGTGTGCGTGTGTGTGTCTCATCGCGAAAATGATGCGACTATCCACGTCTGGCTGCTCCGAGCCTCCGCCGTCTCCCCGCAGCTAATCCCCTTTGCCAGGCGGGCTCGCGGCTCGCGGCTCGCGGCTCGCGGCTTGCGGGCGGCGCGGCACAGCGGCCCAGCGGCACAGCGCGGGTGGTCCGCTCCGCATTGCCAGTCCCGGAGGAATGCCCGCGCAAATCACAGGATAAACAAGCGGCCCGCCGAGGCAGATACACTGAGAGCGAAAGAGTCGTAATCATCTCCCAATTCTGGGCAATAAGGGGCTTGGAGAGGCTGTTTAATAACTATCCCTAGACCAGAGTTAGTCTCAGCTTGATCCCTCGATTCCAAAGATGGGGTCATATGGCGCCTTCTTATTTTTATTTCTTTTTTTCATTTTTCATTCTAGTTGGATACACTGCACTAATACTACAAGAATCATGAATATGTATTATTTCTCTCCAGGAAAAAGAATAAATAGGATTTCCGTGATAACGAGTGGAGGAGGCAGCAACAGCCTGCCCACCCGCCAGCAGGCTTCCTGCCGGGTTGGCTAGCTGTCTGGCAGTGCCGGGTGCTCGCGCCCCCTTTAGGAGACGGTCTATACGCATAGTTCTCT
Organism: Megalurothrips usitatus; assembly: GCA_026979955.1. Lineage (NCBI taxonomy): Eukaryota > Metazoa > Arthropoda > Insecta > Thysanoptera > Thripidae > Megalurothrips > Megalurothrips usitatus. The sequence continues at coordinate 4,037,522 of CM049601.1, forward strand.
AAACACTGCCCCTACCGCCACCCTTCTGTCCCTTCACCACTGACTGCCGCCACGCCTGCTCCGCAATTTTTGTCGTTTTGTCTCTGTTGTGTGTGTGTGTTGGTGTGTGTTTTTTCTTCCTGCGCTTGCGTAAAGTAATTATATGCTTTGAGATTAACGCTCTTTCTTCTCTCCATCTTTATTCCAACTCAATTATTACTCCGTCCGCGGGGAGCAGCGCTGCCCCGTGCTGGGGGCGAGGCGAGTGCAGCGCGGCGGCCACAGCAAAAAAAAAGGAAAACTAAACTCGGGGAGCCCACCGCCGAAGGCCAGGCCGCCTCGGTGGTCTAGTGGGCTGGCGGGGCGATCCGGCGGATAATTGGACCGAGGTTCGCACCCCGTCGGAGTTGTTCACTTTTCCCTCTGAAGGATTTTTGGAACCTCCCGCAGTAATTACGCAGACGAAAATAACAAATTTTAAAAACAGACAAACACACGAACATTTTTCGCAAGTTTCTCCTTTGGCGTAGCAGTATGCTCTTCCACCGACCGTGTTTGTGCGTCATCAGAGCTCTTTGGAGGGGGGGGGGGGGGGGGCGGCACGTGAGGGACAACGCACGCACGCGGCACGCACGCGGCACACGCACGACACGCGAGCAGCGCGTGTACGACAACGCGGCATGGGCCCGAGGGAAACATATCTGAGAGTTGGCAACAAACTAGTTTACCGTATGTCCAAATCAAATTAGAACAGCCGGGCGCTGCTTCCCAATAATAATGAGAACAATAATATCACGCGGGGTCCCCTGCTTCCCCTTCCACAAGGAGAGGGAGAAAGAGAGGGAGGGAGGCAGAGAGAGAGAGAGAGAGAGAGAGAGAGAGAGAGAGAGAGAGAGCGAAAATGGAGGATGGGGAGGAGAGTTAAAGAGCGGCGGCAGAATATGCTCGGTCGTCCCGCCAAGATTTGTCGCCTTTTTTATTGCGGTTCGCGCCCGCCTAACGCGCCGCGCTCTAAACGGCGTCATTGTCTGCGGCTTCTGCAAACCCCCCGCGAATCTGAATATGAATGGCTGGCCTCGCCGCGAAAAATAAAATTAACATTGACTAGGCAAAGCGCGCGCCGTTGGGGGTGGCCAGAACTTTTCGGTCGCTTTGCTGCTCTATCCTCCTGAAATTCGGCCAGCTTACATGAAATCAAGGAGGTTTGTTGGTGTTTTGGAGGAGCGAGTGGGGGGGGGGGGAGTGGGTTGGTCGTATTTCTCGCTGTTGCTGTTTTTCAGCGTGCATGTTCTTGTCGGTGTCTTATCGTTACACAGCAGCGCTGCCGGGGGTCCTTTGGTCCTCCAGGACGGGCGCCCCCCGCCTGTTTGTGATCGGTATTCATACTGTTCGTCCTGAGAGACGGCAGCCATGAAACAGCAGAGGCCGCGATGCACGACAGACGTTTAGAAAAGTCGTGAAGCCCGACGCTGAAGGAGTGCCGGCAGGCAGACAGTGCCCGGCCCGGCCCGGCCCCGCCCTCCCTGTCAAACGGCAATGTCACTGTGGGACGACCAGACGACGCGCCGTTCCTCGCCTCGCCTTTTCTCGCTCGGAAAAGTAAACTTTGCTATTGACAGTTTAGCCGTCTGTTTTAATGTAGAAACTTGCCTTTCATGTTGCAGGGCCCCGTGCGGTTTTACGACAACGAGAGAAAGGCCAGCATCCTCCTCAAACAGTTCCAAGGTAAATTACCAGCCTCTTGCACCCGCACACTCACATTTCAAGAGTTTCCGCGAATTTTCGCAAACTTTTCACTGCGTCTGAAGACTGATTTGAACCTTTTTCTACAAGCCCAAAAGTGCGGTAACAAGCTTTTCCTAAAGCGTGATGGTCACCACCCTGAAGGAAAAGCGTGATGGGCCGCCACACATCAGGAAAAGCGTGGTGAGGCACCACACTCCTGTAAGAGTGTGATGGTGCCACACTCTGCAGTGCGGTCCCATGCGTTTACATAGGCATCATAGCAAGAGCCTGGTACCCATCACACTCTTACAAGAGTGTGGTGCCTCGCCACGCTTTTCCTAAAGCGTAGTAGCCCATCACACTCTTCCTTCAGTGTGGCACCCATCACACTTTAGGAAAAGCATGTTACCACACTCTTGGGTTTGTAGGGTGTTTGCGCGGAGGAGAGTCTACGATGAAGCTGTGACCAAAGTGTAGTTCCAGAAACTGCGCTTTTATATTCTCAGTTGACGCGGGAAACTATATGGTTTTGTGTCAGTTAGTTCCCTTAAGTGAAACGCTGCAGTTTTCTGTTGAAAAACGACAGTCGGTCTCAATTACCTAGCTCTTGAACGGAACATTTGCCATACCTTTCGAAAATTGTTGAATTTTTTTTGGAAATTATGGAACTAGAAACCCTTGCAATACTGCAGTCTTGAGCACGAAAACTACAGTTTAACTGTTGTTTCATGGTGTGTAGCTCACAACTGGGGGGCTCCTCTTGTTCCTTGTAGGTGGGCAGGAGATCAAGATCGGCGAGTTCAACGGGGTGACGGAGCAGTTGGACCTGTCGCGGGGCCAGGCCGTGCTGTGGCAGGGCGGCCGGGGCACGCCGCCCAAGGACCGGACCCTCATGCAGATCCAGCACTCGCAGATCAACCTCACCATCTACGTCATGCTGGCCTCCATCGCCTCCGTCGGGATGCTGCTCGGAACCTTCTTCCTCATCGTCAACATCCGCTACCGCAACCAGAGGTGAGTGCGTCGCCCCGCCCACCCAAAATGGTTAAAAACACATTTTTTTAAAAATACCGCCAAAAACCTATGTCGGTCAGGACATTTAAAAAATATAAGAGTTATGATTATAGCAAAAAAGAATAATTCAAAAATAGTTTTAAAAAAATTGCGTCAGGTAAGATTTTTCTTAAATGGGAGCTGGTGGACAGTCAAAAATTCGCTGCTTGGAATATTCGAAACTATTAGGGGAGGGGGGGGGGAATATGGCAAAAGGATCTAGGGGTGTGGTAAACTCGGGTAAACTTACACCCCGACCTTACCGACCGAACTTACAACCCGAGAGCCCCGAAAACAACGCAGAGTGGGGCTGAAGGTCAAGGTGAGCCGCTGTACAGCATCCGGCGCGCGCAGCGGCCGCTCTCTGTGAGAGCTGCCGCCTCTCTCCGCATCATCTCTTCGATTTCCACCCCACAGCGCCAGCGCCGCCGCCGGCGGTGTTCCGCTGTTGTTGTTTTCCCTTCCGTAAAAATGATATCTCGACGCAAAACATCCGCGGAACCTCCCGCACAGCCCGCCGCCACCGCCGCCGCCACCGCCGCCGCCACCGCCTCTCTCTGTGGGCGTGTGCGCGTGTGTGGGCCATACCCAGCTGGGTCTCCCCTCGCGCCCTGTGCGTGCGGGGGCTCGTACATGAGGGCAGCGCACGTGCGTGTGTGTTGGTGTGTGAGTGCGCGATGTGAACAAGCCTCGTCTAATTGGCATCGCCACTATCCTACACTGCGCGCACAGCTCGCTTCATTGCCTGGGGGGATCCCCTCGCTGGGGGGGGGGGGGGGACTCCCGAGACAACCCCTCCCCCCCCCCCCCCTTTTCCTTCTCCATGCACTCGGATGTCCACATTACCTCACAATATGCCGTCCTGCGGGAGCTCATTGTGTTGCATTTTTAATTTTTTTAATTTTTCTTTTAAATTTAAATATTTTGTTTTGTCTTGGTTTTAGTATCTGAGCCTCCGACTACCGTGTCGTGCGTGATAAAAGGAAATAGACGAGTGATAATAATGGTGGTCGCTTCTTGAAATCCTGTTCTGTTGGTGATGCATCCCTGAGCGAGTACAGATGTCATCTGGTCGCGGCTATAGAAAACCGGGGGGGGGGGGGGGGGGCTATGGGTCAGCCCATCGGTGGTGCGCGGGACCGGTCGATGGGTCTCGCAGTATGTCCGATAGCGATGGGCAGCAGCTGCGGCAGCTGCGGCGGCAGCTGCGGCGGCAGCTCCTCCCGCCGCCGCCTCCTACTCCTCCTTGGCCAAATATTTGCCGCCGGGAACGAAAGTCATTGTAAAGGGGGCCAAGTAGTGGCCGTGGCAGTACCCGGCTTCCTTGTTAGGGTGCCCCCCCCCCTCCCCTCTCCCGGCCAATCTCACTGCGGAATGAACCACTCGTGGCTCCGTGCAGCCCCCCCCCCTCTCCCCCTCCAAAGGGAAAAGACGGGCGGCCGGCGGGGGGCGGCGGACACGGAGGAGGGAAAGAGACAGAAAAGTTTGGCTTTGTGAATGAACCGTGCCGTCAGTCAGGCACGCTGCCAGGCACATCATTTCCTTATGCCGCGCGCGTGGCGGCGCGTGGCGTGGGGTCGCCTTCCCCCGCGCGCGCGCCTTCATCATGATATTTTTTTCGTCTCTCTCTATCTTTCCCTCTCTCACTCTCTTTCGCCGTCTTCTTGCTGAGGCGCCGACTGACAACTCAGACTGAAGTGAGCGGAAAGATATCATGTCTCTCTCTCTCTCTCTCGACGTCGTTAATTCTGGGCGGGGATGCGCGTGTGGCGGGGGTTGACGTCCACGCTGACGTCTTGAGTCGCCGTCGCGTCGCACCGAAGCTACGGAACCGCTCTACTTTACTGCCCCTTATCTCTCCGCGCACATCGCATATTTGGTGGCTGCGTGCCGCCCTGCCGGGCCGTGTGGCCGTGTGTGGCCCGCGGGGTAACCCGCACCGCGGCGGCCCCCGGTGGCCCCCGGCGGCCCCCCGGAGGCCCTGAGGCGCCCCCCTGGCGGCCTGCAGGCGTCCTGCAGGCGGCGCCCCCTCCAGGCCTCGGTTCCGGCCCGTGTGTCATCCCGTATTCCGTGCTACGATCCGGCGCCCCACCCGCCGCGCCAGCCAGCCAGCCAGCCGACAGCCCCTATTCTCGCCGCACGACCCGCGCAAAAAAGTGCACTCTCTCTCTCTCTCTCTCTCTCTCTCTTTCTCTCTCTCTCTTTCTCTCTCTCTCTCTTTCTCTCTCTCTCTCCCCCTCTCTCTCTCTCCCTCTCTCTCTCTCTCCCACCCTCTCCGTCCTCACCACGCTATCGCACACGCTGCTCGTCGCGCACTCTTCGTCACCCTTCTTTTCCTTCCTATGTCTTCTTCCAACACGCGCTCTCATTTTTGACCTCGTTTTCTCGTTTTTATCCCCTCCGAACATCGCTGGCGGCGGCCGCCACGGTTCGGGTCCAGTAGCGCCGCCACCGCCGCCGCCGCCGCCACTGTCTCCACTGTCGTTATCTAGTGCGTTTCCGAAAATTGCACACTAAGTGTAGTGCGCGCGAACACTATACACGGCCGTAAAAGGCAAGCGGGGGACAGGCCTGGGAGGGCCGCGCGGCTGCACCCAACGGCCAGGCGCTCTCCCCTCTCTGCCCATCCCCTCGCCTCCCTCACCCTTCCCTCCCCTCCCTCACCTCCCTCCCCCCCGGCATAACTCGCACACACATAGAGGGGCGACCTTGCGTCGCGTCGTCGCCTCGTCCATGAGGAGTCCATGAGCCGCTAATGCTATGGCGAGGACGCCGTAGGGGCGAGGACATAGCGGGGCAACCGCATCAGAGCATCGCTGTCGCCGCTAGGACCGGCAACTCTCAGCCCTCTCTCTCTCTCTTCCCCTCCCTCTCTCCCTTTCTCCCTCACTCGCGCGGCCCCCACTCCCCACGCGTGTCTCCGTGGTTGGCGTAATGAATGCATTTTAGTGGCCATTTACTGGAGGCTTCAACGTCCTCTGAGGGCGGGGCGGCGCCGTGCCTTGGCTGCGTGCACGCGTCCGCCACGCGTCCGCCACCGGCCAGCAGCCCAGCGGTGACGGCCCGCATCGCATCGACTCGCAAGGCGTGGAGCCGGCCGCCGCCGCTGCTCGCCAACGATAAAACGGAATCGGTTCTAAAGGGAATTGGATGCGTGTGGAGCAGCCTGCCGGGGGGAGGGGGGGGGGGGAGGGCACAGCAGTGTCACGGCCGGAAGTGCCGCAGCACTACAGCCCTGCAGTGTGTGTGTGTGTGTGTGTGTGTGTGTAGGGGCGGCCGGGCGCTGCTGGGATTCGAACCTGCGCCCACGATACGCCGACCTACCTCTGCGGCGCGGCGGGTGCAGCAGCCACTCTGCGCAGGGGAATGAGACCGAAAGAAGGATGAAAGCCAGAGCGAGAGAGAGAGAGAGTGAGAGTCTTGAACCCCGATCTCGTCCAACGCACATTACACGGTCTAGAGCCACCAGTTGATGAATGAACTGGAATGATGGCATTAGTGTAGTCAACAGCTCGAGGCAGAGGGGAGGGGAGGGGGGGGGGGCTCCGGATGGACGGTCTCGTTTTCCTGCGGGAGGGACGGAGAGAGGGATGGAGGGCGAGAGAGAGAGAGAGAGAGAGAGAGAGAGAGAGAGAGAGAGAGGCCGGGAGGGATTAGGTCCGTTAGGTGTGAGCCTGGAGGGGGTAAAGGGGGTAGCTCACAGTGAGGTCAGCCGATGAATACCAAACAGGGTCCGTCCGAGCCGCTCCAATAAACGGAGTGTTTGCTGGGGGGAGGGGCTGGGCTGGAGTATCCGTTCCAGCGGGGAGGGCGCCTCCTGGAGTGCGGCGCGCTGCAGCACACACACACACACACTCACACACACTTATATCACTATCCACTATGGCGATGAAGCTAAATTAACCATATGACCCGGCGTGCGGTCTGCCCCAAGCAGGAGGAGACCCCCACATGTTTCACACACACACACACACACACACACACACACACACACACACACACACACACACAAGGGGGCTGGCCGTGCTCAGGTGCGCAGCAGCTGGGCCACACACACGCACACACACACACACAGGTGGCACGCACGGCGGGCGTATCGGGGCTCAGCCACCCACACGCCCCCCCCCCCCCCCCTGCGACCTGCTTTGGTCCGCACACACACAACGGCCGTTACAAACAGAGCTTTTCACTTTCTGCGAAACGAATAACAAACTCGGCGCGCGGCTCTCGGACCGCCGCCGCAGCCGCAGCCGCCGACCCTCCGGCAGTGGCCGCCGCGGGAGTGGAGGGAGGGGGGAGGGGAGGGAGGGGGGGAGGGAGGGGGGGGGGGGGGGGGGGGGGAAGGGAGGGGGAGGGCGGCGGCCGCGGGGGGCCTAAATGCGCGTGCGGTGCTGCGGCCGCCTCTGCAAACCCCAGGGAGTCATTAAGCACATCACCAAGTTGGTTAATGGTGGTAGTGTGTGACTGTGTGTGTGTGTGAGTGAGAGAGGGACAGAAAGAGAGAGGAACAGAGAGTGGGAGAGAGAGAGAGGTAGGGCAGGGCGAGACGGACAGACGGAACGCGCGCGGGGAGTTTGCCGGGGCGGGTCGCGCGGGGCGTTGTGCAGCAAGGCCTACTCCTCTGACACGCACACACATACATTTGCAGACGCACACACACACACACACACACACACCGACCCCCCCCCCCCCCCCCCTCCCCCAACCGCCTAGCTATCTCCGTACTCTTCCGCTGGCAAGCGGGCGGCTGTGCGTGACTTTTAATAGTCCTTACCCGCCTGCGCGCGAATGTGAACCTCAATCACTCGGCAGAGAGGTGTCGAGCGGCGCGATTCTGGCGCATATTCGTATTCGGCAGCGGCCGGCGGGACCGTTAGGCGAGGGATGAGGGGTGGGGGGGCATTGTAATGCCATGCAAATCTCTCCCTTGTAAATTACCGCGAGGCCGCCAACGTGATCCAGAAAGAGGAAAGTGGAGGGGGGGGGGGGGGGGGGGGGGAGGCGTCACAGAGACGCGTGATATTTATCGTCATTATACACCATATTCAGTGCGTGCAGCGCCTCGTGTGCATGCAGAAAACCTTTCGCGCCCGTGCACATCTGTTATTTTGTCACTCACTGCTGCGCAGGAGAAGGAAGGGGAGGGGGGAGGGAAGGGGGCGGTAGAAGAGAGAAACTGAGAAGAGAGATAGAGAGAGATGGGGGTCGTGCTGTGAAAAACGCGGGAGAGAGAGAGAGTGAGAGAAACTTTGGGAGTGGACCTTAGACTGGGCGGATGCGATGAGTGTCCGCCTCCGCCGGGGGCATGTCTGGGGGCGGCGCGGGGGCGGCGCGGGGGCGGCATACGAGAGGAGGTGGGGAGCCCTCGACTATTATTCATGGCTGTGATGCGCGGTAGTTCGCCACGGCCAGGCGACCTCCCACGTGGTAGTCCACTCGGGACTCGGGTACACTGGATGATGGCTTAACAAAATGACAAAAAGTTGGTCCTCTTTTCTACTTTTCGAGTACGGCAATCTCCGGAGGGTTGTGTAAAGTCTCGTGGTGGTTAGACGGTGGCGGCGGTGGCGGGGCGCCGGGTACGACGTCGCAGACGCAGTGAAACAGGACCGGAGACTGGAACCTGACTCTGAGCGAGGCCTCGCCGAGGACAGCCCTGCGTGCCCTGCGTGCCCGGGGTGCCGTGTCGTGTCGTGTCGTGTCGTGCCGCCGTGGTGGTTAGGGGGAGACGGTAGTCACGGACTCGAGCAGGCAGGGCGGGGCTGCGGGGCGGTAGGTGGGACTAGACCAGCGACCTCCGGCGCCCCGCCGGCAGGCATCCCGGCTACCCTTACAGAGCTCTTCTCCCCGCAGCCTCCGCACAGGACAAACCAAACTCCCAAAGACCGCCGAGCCCCGCCGAGCCACCCCTATCCCATCCCCACCCCTGTCATGTGGCGGTGCCGAGGTAACCCCTGCCGCCGCTGCCGCCGCCGCTGCCGCCGCCGCTGCCGCCACCGCCGCCGCCGCCCCCGCGCCTCGCCGTGCAGTCTCGACTCCCCGTGTGTTAGGAATCGTCGGAACTTCTTTGCATAATGCAGGGCCTTTTGGGACGCGCTCGGCCCAGCGCCGCCCCCTCCCCCCTCCCCCACTCTCCCTCTCTCTCTCCCCCATCCCTTCTCTCTCTCTCTCTCTCTCTCTCTCTCGCCCCCCTTCCCTCCCCCACCACCGAGTTTGTTGCTGACACACGCAGACCGACGACGGTGGCGCGCGCTCAAAGTTTCGCTCCTCGCCGGCCTGCTCCTGCCCGTTGCCCCCCCCCCCCCACCCCGCCCTCCCTCCCTGCCACCCCCCCCCCTCCCCCTGCCCTCCCCTGCCCTGCCCCCCCCCCGCCCTCCCTCCCTGCCCTCCCTCCCCCCCCCCCCTCCCCCTGCTCCTCTCTGCTCCTGCCCTCTCTCCCCTCTGTCCGCTTGCCCCCTTGGCTGGTTGGCTCTCCCCACAGTCACGTCAAATCGAGCTTTCAGGGAGGAGGAGTTTGCGTCCCCCCCCTCCCGTCCCCCCTCTCCCGTCGTCACCGTCTTATTGAGGGGGGACCGTGACCTCCAGTGTTGATACGGCCACAGGCCGCGCACCGCGCCGCCTCGAAAAAAATAGGGAGGGGGAGGGGGAGGGTTGGCGGGCGAAAACAAGAAGGCGCAGGGCCGACGCCCCGGTACCCGGCTCGGCAAATTTCGCGCGCTCAAAGTTTCCCTCCCGCTCTCTCGCCGGCCTGCTCCTGCCCGTTGCCCCCCCCCCCCCCCGCTCCCTTCCCGATGCCACGCGCCCCCGACCCGCAGCTTCGGCTAAAAGTAAGTGCTTGGTGGTCGACCTATCTTTGATCTAAAGAGTTCTTGGTCCTTCCTTCTTTCCCTTAATATCTTTGCACACCCCCCCTTGTAACAACACAAAATATTATTTGGTGGAGGTTGCGTGGCCTAGCTCCTCCCTGCCTCGCCCCCCCCTCTGTTCGTGCTAGGTTGGGAGTCCCCTGCTTCCTGCACGTGCCCCCCCCCATTATTTTTGCCCTAGGTTAGGCCTAAGACCCCTGCCGTGCCCCCCTAGGAGAGACACCCCTCCCCCGCGGCGAGGCCCTCCCTGCCTCCTCCCCCCGCCCCCTGTTAAGATCCAAATTTGTAAGTTCCCCCAAAATGGACTGCCTCCCCTCAACCTCAGATTTTATTGCCTGTTTACAAAAATGGTGAAAATGTTGAAAATATTCTGGACTTATTAAATTCAGATTAGATATTTTTAGGTGCCTGCGAGAAAGCAATATATTTGGAGGATGCGGTCAGAGGATCTGACCTGAAAAAATTAGTTCAACCCCCCCCCCTCCTGGTTTAGACTCAGAGAAGGCCTCCCAGTCCCACCCCTTCTCCCCCTGCTCCTGCCCAGGAAAGATTTTGCCCGTCCCCCCCCCCGCGTGCCCCTCCCCTCCCTGCCTCCCTTCGTTGGGACCCCCCTCCCCTGCTCCTGCCGTGACGGGCTCTGCTCTAGTCCGACATTTTGGCACTGACTGTATCTAGTGCCCTTCGTGCCGATCGGTGTGTACCTCCCCTGCCCCGCCCCCCCCCTGTCACAGCTGCCTCATGCAAGACCGCAGCTGCCCCGTATCCGAGTCTTTCGAGAGGAGGTGCGGCGGAGCCTCCAACTCCCCCGCCCAGAAGAAGACCGAGTGCGGCAACCCGTACTACAGCTATCCGTACGGCCAGCGCCCCCAGCCCCTACCCCGCCCACCTGCCATCTGCCATGCTTTCCAAGTTTGTGCATCTGCCCCCCCCCCCGACAAAGGATTGCTGAGTCCTTCGGGAGGAAGCCCCTGGAGCACAACCGCCCCAAGCCGAGCCCGCCATGCCTCAGGCCACCCCTTCCCCCCCTCAGCCCCCCTGCGTCGTCTGTTAGGCGCGCCGACCCGTGCCTCCCAGTGGGCCCCCAGAAGATCACTCTGAAGAATCAGCCCCGAGGCGGCGGCGCAGCCGACACTTGGAGACCCCGTCGGACCATCCTCAACGGCGTCGTCACACTCAAGATTCCCCACTGACCGGATATATGAACTTTTTTCTCGTCTATGCAGTTCTTTTCTTCTCAAAGGGGGAAAAAGCGGTAGTCATAAGTAATTAGCATTAAGTTTTTAAGTTAAGCATTCGTGTAGGTTAGAATTAAGAACGTCAAAAAAAAAGAAGAAGAAAAGGTATCACCCGAATCCCCAATAAATACCTACATGACCACTAAGCACTGAAGAAGTCCCCTAAAGGGGGAGGATGTCAGGGAAGCGCGCAGCTTTGAATCTGGCGCGCTGCGCCTTCCCGAAGCCGCGATGCAAAATCACGCGCGTCAGCGGATTCCCCTCGGCCGGCCTCACCGACCGAGCGGGAGCGACACGCAGGCAGACGTGTCCCGGCTCCCGACCCGGCAGCTTCGGCTAAAAGTAAGTGCTTGGTGGTCGACCTATCTTTGATCTAAAGAGTTCTTGGTCCTTCCTTCTTTCCCTTAATATCTTTGCACACAAGAGAAAGGTGAATGGTGGCCACAGAGCACCATTACAGAATTTACACCCCTTGTAACAACACAAAATATTATTTGGTGGAGGTTGCGTGGCCTTAGCGCTATGAATTTACGCTAAGGGATCACTAGTACTACGACCGTCTCCCTGCTTCGTTCCTATTTGATAGGCTTAAGTAGGTAAAAACTCGCTAGGAGTTAAAAGCTCTGCAATAGCGTGTTTTCGTGCACGAATATTCTGTTCGTGCTAGGTTGGGAGTCGAAATTGCAAAAGTTTCTAAGTTCTAATTGTCTTGCCGACCAGACGAAAGTCACGGGCAACACGTTAGTATTCTTTTTGACATTATTTTTGCAATTTGTGTGAATGTGTTTTTTGTGTAACCGCGGTTAGGCTAGGTTAGGCTAGGTTAGGCTAGGTTAGGCTAAGTTGGATAAGTTAGTTTTAAGACCATGCTTGTTCAGTTTTTACCGTGTTTTTTTTAATTCCTCTTTCCACATGGAAAAAAAAAAATAGTTTTAAGCTAGGCTAGGAGAGACACAAAGTCGCGCTCGCCGCCGCGGCGAGGCGGACGTTTGGTGTCGAGTCAGCGATAGCGTCGGGTTCGCCTCGAGCTCGCTGGACAGCGCCGAGTGGGAGTGTTGCCGCACTCTACTCTGTTAAGACAGTTTCAAATTTGTAAGTTCTAAATTCTGTCAAAAAATATATACATATATTTTTCAAAATGGACAGTGCCAATCCCACTCAACCTCAGATTTTATTGCCTGTTTACAAAAATGGTGAAAATGTTGAAAATATTCTGGACTTATTAAATTACAGATTAGATATTTTTAGGTGTACGGATTGCGAGAAAGCAATATATTTGGAGGATGCGGTCAGAGGATCTGACCTGAAAAAATTAGTTCAACCTTTATGTCGTACGTATCCCTATAACTCCTCCTGGTTTAGACTCAGAGAAGGCCTCTTAGATGTAATTGAACAGCAGAGAGCCGCACAGAGAGCAGAGCAAGAATTACAGCAGTACCGAGAGTTAGTAGAGAAAGCACAAGATCCTTCTTTCGGGCCAATAGGTATTTACTCGGAAAAAGAAAAGACAAAGAAAAAAAAAAGAAAAAAGAAAAGAAAATTAGAGACGATTGGATGGCTCGCTGTGTTCATGAGAAATTTCAACAAAATAAAATTTTCTCTCTTTTGTTACATTTGACAGGCAATAAATTCATTTTGGATTGTTACGATGGCAATATTTTAGGCGTCATACATATGAAAGAGAGACAAAAGGCGCTTCAGGGCAGGAAAGATTTTGCCAATCGTCAGTAGTGTACAAATTCTAGATGTAAGACCATTTTAAATTACGATTAGTCTAAGACGATTTAGTGTTTTAGTGAAGTTGTAGTCTAAGAAATTTAAGGTTTAGTCACAATGCGTGCTTAGGAATTAAGTGTAGAACCTTAAGAGTATGTTTAGAAGTAGGGTAAAATTCAAACTCATGACGTGTCTCTTCCATTTTTCCTCCTTGTTTCTCTTATTTTTCATTTTTCCGTCTTCACTTGACCACCAAGTGCTTCGTTGGGACCGGACCGTCCGGAGTATCCTGGCTCGCTGAGTGACGGGCTCTGCTCTAGTCCGACATTTTGGCACTGACTGTATCTAGTGCCCTTCGTGCCGATCGGTGTGTACTTAGCTGCCGAGCCGCCCACGCCAAGGGTTGACAAGTCCTTTTGGAGGCGTCACAGCTGCTACGTCCCAGCGACATGCAAGACCGCAGCTGCCCCGTATCCGAGTCTTTCGAGAGGAGGTGCGGCGGAGTATGGCTCGTCCAACTCCCCCGCGGGGACCCCAGAAGAAGACCGAGTTGGCGGCAACCCGTACTACAGCTATCTACGTACGGCCAGCGCTCGTCAACACAGCGCGACCTACAGACGGCACGCCCACCTGCGCCATCTGCAGCCATCTGTAGCCACAGTCATTGGCTTTCAAGTGCAAGTTTGTGCATCTGCTCATTCTCTTCGGTCATCGTCGCCGTGGCGACAAAGGATTGCTGAGTCCTTCGGGAGGAAGCACGGTTGTAGCAACCTGGAGCACAACCGCCCCAAGCCGAGCCCGCCATGGGGGAGGCCAGCTGGCTCAGGCCACCTGAGGGGACCTTCACCCACCAGACACCTCAGCCTGAGTCGCTTTGCGAGGAAGGGCTGAGCGTGGGGACGCGTCGGAAGGTGTTAGGCGCGCCGACCCGTCCTGCCTCAATGTGGCCAGTGGTCGCTTGCAGGCACTGGCTGTAATTTCACAGAAGATCACTCGGGATGAAGAATCAGCCCCGAGGCGGCGGCGCAGCCGACACTTGGAGACCTTGTTCGAGGACCGCCAAGGACACACCGTCGGACCATCGACAGTCAACGGCGTCGTCACACTCAAGATTCACCACTGACCGGATATATGAACTTTTTTCTCGTCTATGCAGTTCAAATTGCATTTTTAAATTTAAAACGTGGACGTTTTCTTCTCAAAGGGGGAAAAAGCGGTAGTCATAAGTAATTAGCATTAAGTTTTTAAGTTAAGCATTCGTGTAGGTTAGAATTAAGAACGTCAAAAAAAAAGAAGAAGAAAAGGTATCACCCGAATCAATCATCGATTTTGTAATAAAATCAATAAATACCTACATGACCACTAAGCACTGAAGAAGTCAGATTAACAAAATTATTTTGTCTGCTCAAAATTAATTTTCAAAATTCTTAAAGATGAGGACATCTTCTTTCTAAAGGGGGAGGATGTCAGGGAAGCGCGCAGCTTTGAATCTGGCGCGCTGCGCCTTCCCGAAGCCGCGATGCAAAATCACGCGCGTCAGCGGATTCCCCTCGGCCGGCCTCACCGACCGAGCGGGAGCGACACGCAGGCAGACGTGTCCCGGCTCCCGACCCGGCAGCTTCGGCTAAAAGTAAGTGCTTGGTGGTCGACCTATCTTTGATCTAAAGAGTTCTTGGTCCTTCCTTCTTTCCCTAATATTCTTTGAGTTCAAGAGAAAGGTGAATGGTGGCCACAGAGCACCATTACAGAATTTACACCCCTTGTAACAACACAAAATATTATTGGGGGGAGCCCGGGCCATGCATTCTGCCGTGGTCTCTGCTGGCAGAGCTCCAGCAGGCAGCATAACTGGCTGGGTCTTGCCCCCCCCTCCTCCCCCCCCTTGTGCCCGACTCCTAGTTCGACTCGTCCAGCGCCGCTGTCGAACGGCATCTTTGCATATTATTTCTCCCTCCTTCCCCTACTCACCCCTGCACCCTTGCTCTCTCGTACACAACGAATCAAGTATTCCGAATGAATAAAACATACACGCTGCGTGCGTGTGTGTTCGCGTGTGTATGTGTGTGTGTGAGAGAGTCTTGGATTCCGGGTCACTATACTACCCGGCCGAGGCCCCCGGCCGGGCCGCCGTCCTCCCCACGTCAGGAGATGCCCCCGGATAGGTAGACAGGTGTCAGCCCACCTCGCAAACCCCGTTACACCGTCCGCAAAAAAAAATATATATATATATGAAAAACTCGGCTGCTCCAAGTACATTTTTTTCTGCCGTTCTCGGCGCGCGTCGCCTTATGGAATCCGCAGCACGCCGCCGCATGCCGCCGCCCCCTCCACTGCTTCTGCTCCCAGCCGGCGGCGGCAATTCATACGGACAATTTATAGCGCACGAATGACTTGGACACAGCGGTGCGGAGGGCCGCCGCCGCCGCTGCAGATATTGGAAGGGGCGGGACCCGGGGCGGGCTGCTTAACAATACGGACCGCGCCGTAACGTGTGCACGCCGCCTATAATATATGAACAGGTCCCCCGCTCCTCCCCCTCCCCGCCTGCTTCGGCGGCGGCGGCGCGGGAGGCTGTGGTGCGGCGGTGGTGGACGTGGCGGCGGCGGCGACTTACACGCATCGCATTAAATGTTATCGGCCCTACCGCGCCTCACCCGGCTGTGCATATGACTTCCACTTCGGGCCTCTCAGTCTCTGTCACGCTCTGTGTGTGTGTGTGTGTGCACGCCATACCAGCCACGACGCTGCATAGTCAGCCCCACGGTGGAGAGACCTCCCTCCACCATGGTCAGCCCCGATTCTTCCTCCACCTCTCTCTTTCTCTCTCTCTCTCTCTCTGTCTCTCTCTTTCTCTCTCTCCTCCCTCTCTTCTCTCTCTCTCACCCGCGCACTCTGAGGGGAAGCATGCCTCTTGATGGCGCTGGCGGTGGTCTCCCCTCAGCAGCGGCAGCAGCGGCAGCAGCCTCCGCACAGCTGCAATCCCCGCCGCTGCCACGTCTACTCCCCAAATTAGACCCCTAACGCGGGCCCCGCTGCGGGCCCTGCTGCGGGCCCCCGGGGCCGGACATGGTGACGGCACCTCCCACCGCCCCCGCCCCTCCCCGCCCCTCCCCGCCCCTCCCCGCCCCTCCCCGCCCCTCCCCGCCCCTCCCCGACCCTCCCCGACCCTCCCCGACCCTCCCCTCACGCAGGCCGGGCTTTTTCTTTCTGTACAACAGAGCAGCCCCTTCCCCTCCCTGTTGTTACCTGACCTCGGGCGCCCCCGCCGCGCCGCCCTCCTGTCCGAAGACCTGCGGCCAGGGGCGTGGCGTGGCGTGCCGTCTCGTGCCGTGGCGTGGCGCGCGGCTGCCGGTGGCGGCGACGTTTTCCGTCGTGATTTTCGGACCAGATGTCGTCGTGGGGGGGGGGGGGGGCGGGGGACGGCGATGGCTGCTGCCGTGTCGACGCCGCGCTCTGCCCGGTGCGGCGTCTCAATTTACACACGAGTCTCCACCTCCAGAACACACACACACACATTCTCTCTCTCTCTTCTCTCTCTCTCTCTCTCTCTCTCTCTCTCTCTCTCTTTCTCTGGGTCTCTCAGGGTGGTTCTCCTCTGTCACTCTCCCTCTCCCCACTCTCCCCCCTCTATCCATCTCTCTCTCTCCCGTACTTGTACCATGGGGAGCGCCTGTGGTCGGCAGGGTAGGCAGCCCGGCCGTCAGCGCCGCCCGCCCCGCCCGGCGGCTGCCTACCTCGCAGGCGCCCCCGCCGCTGGCGCTGCTCGCGCTGCTCGGGCACGCCGCTGCCGGCGCCCATCGCCCACACCTTGTCGTCGCTCGCCCTCACGATTCTTGTGTGCTTCCCACAAATCTTAACTTTGCCGCCGCCGCGGAGTTTGCCCCGCTGCGTGCGTGGCGGGCGCGTGTCTGCCGAGCGCGTGCGTGCGTGTCGAGTGCGAGTACGTGTAACAGTGCGAAATTGGGCTCGCGTTGCCTTGGGCGGCGTGGCAGTGTCTGCGGAGTTACACGCTTGTTGGGCCACAGTGAGCAGGGAGAGGGAGAGGGAGAGGGAGAGGGAGAGAGAGAGAGAGAGAGAGAGAGAGAGAGAGAGAGAGAGAGAGAGAGGGGGGGGCGGACAGACATGACAGACAGACAGACAGACAGAGAGGGGGGGATGAAAATTGGGGTAAAATGGAGAGCGGGCGGGGGGGGGGGCATGCCGCTCTAATGTGCCCCACATTGCGTGTGGCGCCGCGTGGCTCCGCGTGTCCCGTATAACCCGTCTCGTAGGCTTATCCGAAATGAAGCAGTCGGCCCTCATGTCGACGGCAGCGCGCGCGCCCTCCCCTCACTGCGCGGTGCAAGCGTGCCACCATTTAAAAATAAAATTTGTTTTTGCGAATAATTTTTTTTTCTAATCTGGTTGTGATTTGTAATCGGTTTATCATCATTTTTACCGAAATAATTTAGAATATTTCTTTTTCAGGGGGGACTATTTTTCATCACTTTTTAAATGACATTTAACGCTTTTCTATATGTTTTTTTTTCATTTTGACTTTTGGGGAGGCTGGAAGGGGTGCGGAAGGGCGCTGCCGAGAGAGCCGCGGCGAAGTCCCCGGAAGGGAGAGTTGTGGACGGAGCGGGCAGAAGGCCTCCGTTGGGTTCGGCGGCCGCGGCGGAGGGGCCGTCCATTCTTTTTAGACTGATGGCCCATCCATGCCGGGCCACCAGCAAGCCTGCTCAAGTATATTGGACGCCCCCAGATCCGGAGAGGGGAGAGAGAGAGGGAGAGAGAGATGGAGAGAGAGAGGCAGAGGGAGAGAGAGGGGAGAGAGAGGGAGAGAGAGGGAGAGAGAGGGAGAGAGAGAGAGAGAGGGGGAGGGAGGGGGAGGGAGAGAGAAGGGGGGGGGGGGAGAGAGAGAGAAAGTAGTGCCGGACCGCCGCCGGGTCGGACCCCGCTGAGGAGCCGGCCGGGAGGCTCTCCGCAGACGCTCTCCCCCGATATACGCGCGAGGCCCGTCGCCGCGGGGGGCCGCATCGGATTAGAGTGGACCCCCCGCAGCGCCGCGCTCTCCGCGGGGGGTCTGGGCGGCCGACACCCTCTGCGTGATATCTGTTCGCAAACGAGTTGTTGTGCGTCAGAGTCGGAGCCGAGTCGGAGCAGCGGAGCGCCGCGGCGACCGCCGCCGCCTCGCTTTTGAAACGCAGGCGGGCGGTGCCATGTAAAAGGGAGAAGGGAAGGGGGAGGGGGGGGGGAGAGATAAAGCGAAAGGCGGAAACTGCGGTGGCAAGTTACTGGTGACTGGGCGCACCAGCAGCAGCTTTTTGCGCCCTCAATAGGTGACGTCGAGTGGAAGAAGTCACAGTAGCGGCGGCGGCGGCCGTGGCAGTCAGTAGCAGAGGAGGGAGGAGGGGGAGGGGCGGCTGATTCCGGCGACAAAAGAGCACATTGCTTTACACTGATGTTACACATCTTTTATCAGCTTCGCTTCGCGCGCGCTCCAAAAGTATCGCCCAGTGGACTATGAAAGTATCAAGGCTGCTCGGCCAGGCTCCGCCGCGACTGGGAGAGGCGGCCAGGAGGAAAAGAGGACGCGGCGAAATAATACGGCGCAGTCCGCGGCGAGTGTTCCGTCCGCTGGCTCGGGGCAGAACCTGTCCATGTCGAGTCTGCGGAACTCGATTATCGCATAGCGGCGTAGCAGCGGCGCAGCGGCGCAGGGCGTTGTATTTTTTTATTTTATGTTTTATTCGCCCGGGAATCATTGCGATTTCATTTCACCATTACTCGTTGAGGCAAAAGTAAACCTTACACATTCCGTTTCCTTTTGACGCGGTACAAGGTCCAGGAGGCCCGCCGTCCGTGTAGGCTCCGCGCCGACTCTTGTCGGTTTTTCTCTTTTCCGTTCTTCCTTTCCTTTCTTTTTTCCCCCTTTTTTTCCTCCGGGCCCGGCCGGGCGGCGGTACGCTTTGGAGGAGAGACGAGGTGGTGTGTGCATGGCCGGAGCCCGCTGGAGCCGACCCGACCGGAGCCGACTTTTGGCGAGGTGATTGAAATCATGCGCGCAGCCCTGCGGGGGGCCGCCGGGGCCCTGCGTGGGGTCTGCGGGGGCCGGGAGGCCTGGCGCAGGGCCCCGGTGGTCCTACTGGCGGCCCACGGGCTTCTCTCTCCCTCTTCCTCTCCCTCTCTCTCTCTCCGAAACGGATTGGCGAATCGGGGAACCGTAACGCTCGCGACCGCGTCCGAAACACGCAAGAGACTGCGCTCGCACCACGAACCGCGCACGGCGGCGGCGAGTGCGAGCGAGACGGGCTCCTTGCAGTCGTCTCGCGCGCTCTCTCGCACTCTCTCTCCCGGCGGATACAGCCGGGGGGCGGGCGGAAAGAAAATTGAGAGATGAAGGGAGCTGGAAGGAAAACTAGGAAACAAGTGCCCTGCCCTTTTTCTTGCTCCTCACGGCGGGGGACATGAAATGTTACGATGTAGCGGGGGCGTGACGCGTGAGGGGAACGAGGTGCGTCAGCCCAGCGCGGAGAGGGTAATCATTAAATGGAACGAGTCTTAGACTACAGTGCCCAAACTGTAGCCGCATAAACTGTAGTTTTATTGCAATATTGCACTGGCTCTGAAGTTTTTCTCAATAATCTAGAACTTTTACTCCGGCGGAACAACAGTTTTCTTTGCCAAAAACTGAAATTTTCTTTACCAAAAACTATAGTTTTCTTTGCCAAAACTAAAATTTTCTTTGCCAAAAACTAAAAAATAAATTTACCACAGTTCTCTTTGCCAAAAACTATGACTTTCCGTATTAAAAACTAAAACTTTCTCGACCAATACTTACAGTTTTATGTACAAAAAACTACAATTTCCTGTACCATAAACTGCAATTTTGTGTCCTATAAAACTACTGCACCGGATAACTGCACGGCACGCTGTGTTGCAGGTACATCAAGATGTCGTCGCCGCACCTCAACAACCTCATCATCGTGGGCTGCCTGCTGACGTACTCGTCCGTCATCTTCCTGGGGCTGGACTCGCAGCTGACGAGCGTCGACACCTTCCCCTACATCTGCACGGCGCGCGCCTGGCTGCTCATGGCCGGCTTCTCGCTCGCCTTCGGCGCCATGTTCTCCAAGACGTGGCGCGTGCACTCCATCTTCACGGACGTCAAGCTCAACAAGAAGGTGGGTGGCCCACTGGGTGGGGGTCGTCGGGTCCGGGTCACCGTGTCGCCCGCAGCAGTGCGGCGCAGCAACTATCCCCGTGCACAGACAAGTTCGAGACGCCCGCGGACTTCCCCCAAGACTATATGTACACTTTAAAAATATGTAACGTGTTGGTGAAAATGGACACTTACATAGGTTTATCGAAACCAAGAAAACTTTGTCAATACTTTTACCAAAAGATTCCGTTTTTTTTTTTTTGCGGAGAATTCCGCGGTTCATGAATTCAAACTCGACCTATTGCATGCTCTGAGAGTGTAGGTCTGCAGTGTACGGCCATGCCACAGTGGTAAACACGCGTGCGACAGGGCACTGCTGCGCCTCGCGTCGCATGTCGTAGTTCTCTGTCACGCCGAACGGCGCGGCGCTGGCGTCGCTCTGTGTGTGTGTGTGTGTGTGAGTGAGCCATGGCGGCGGAGTACGGATGCACGTCCTGCTGGGCAGCTCACGACAGCGCAGCCGATGCAGCGTAAGGCCGCGGCCGACACCCCCCTCCCCTCCCCACCCCCCCCCCCCCCCCCCCCCCTCACCTCTCCCTCCCCTCCACCCGCCCCTCTCCGCGGAGGGGCGGCGCTCCAATCCCATAAAATAGTGGGGCGACGGACGCAGCCTCAGCCAGATCCCTTCTCGGGATCCCAAGCTCGCTCCTCCTATCTCTGTCGCTCCTATCGGCGCCGACACGGCTAATGAAAGAGGAGAGGGAGAGAGGCAGAGAGAGAGGCAGAGAGAGAGGCAGAGAGAGAGGCAGAGAGAGAGAGAGAGAGAGAGAGAGGAGGCTGCCCGGGCCATTTGAATCGCGTGTGTCGTCCGTGGGTGCTGCCGGCTCCCTGGCGTCGCTCCAGAGGCCGGTCGGTCGCCGGTCCTGCCCGGTCTCTCTCTCTCTCTCTCTCTCTCTCTCTCTCTCTCTCTCTCTCTCTCTCCCTCTGCCCCTCTCTCTCTCTCCCGCTGCTCGCCCTCCTTGACCCACATAGCCCTCCCCACAAAACCCGACCCGCTTCGGGGCCCGTTTATTCGGAATACTAATCCGGCGCTGTTCTGCTATCCCCACAAACTATACGGAACGCGTCGTCTGCTGCGGCCGCGGCGAAGCGAAGCGGCGAAGCGCGAGCAAAGTCTTTGACGAAGCCGACGCCGCAAACCGTAAGGCTTAAGTCACAGGGGGGAAATAAAAAATAAATACGGAGTAATTTATGGAGACAAAGAAGGCGAGGGTGGGGGAAAAAGGACATGGAAATTACACGAAAGGGGGAATAAAAATGAGCGAAGGCTGGTGGGTGGTCCGGGTGGTCAGCACACGCCGATTCGCAGCGCCGCACCGCTGCCGCCACCACGCCGCCGCCGCCACGCCGCCGCACCGCTGCCGCCGCTGCGCCGCCGCCGCCACGCCGCCGCCGCCACGCCGCCGCCCCGGCGGTTTATCCACACAGCAGCATCCGCTTTGTTATTACTTTCACGCGGCTTTTGTTGTTGTTGTCTTATTATCAGCGTTATTATTGTTGTTGTTTTTATATAACACGAGGCTGCTGCTGCTGCGCTTTTGGGTTGGCGGTGGTTTGGCGCGCGGCGGCCACCGGAAGGAATATGGTCCACTAAAGCAGCAGCAGCTGCAGCAGCAGCAGGGTTGGGGGGTGAGGTCGGTGTGGGGCTGTTGGCTGTAACGGGCCCGGCGCCGCCGCCGGCCCAGCGCCCCTGGAGCCGGTGCAGAGGCAGTGCCAGGTGACGATGGACGGATGGCACAGGGCCGGGGGCAGAGCGGAGCCCGCAGCCACCAGGGGCGGGCACATCGAACCACAGAAAACCAAAGCACTGTATGTCCGTGGGGTGGATTAAAGGGAATTATCTTTTCGCTGTAGAATCTCCCTGTGAGAATTGTAATTTAGGTCAGTAAATAATATTCGCTGTCGGAAAAATAAAATAATAAAATTGGGTGGTGTCCGCGCGGAATGGCCCGGCGTGCAGTGGGCAGTAAGGGGGAGACGGGGGTGTAATACACGGCCGCTGGAGGACTGGGAGGGCTGCGCCGGGACGCGGACCTGGTGCTGCGACCCCGGCGGCGGCGGCGGCGGCGCGGGTCGGCATGACGGTGTACGAGACCGCGCGCGCGTGTTTTTATTGGCCATTCCTTACTCCGTAATCCCGCCTAATGCATCACCACCAAGACGGCGGCGGCGGTGGCGGCGGTGGCGGTGGTGGCGGCGGCGGGGGGAGCGGAGGAGGGGGAGGAGACCTCCGTGCACGCGGAGCACCGCGTCAGAGCGACAGAGCGGACCAGGCCGCGCACCGACCGAACGAAACGGCAGTTTGAAAAGTGATTTCGTTGGACAAGAAGCTAATGATGGGGTGGGACCATAAAGGCACCATGTCGTCCCCGCGGCAGCCGCGGCCCGCCCGTCCCGGCCCGTGTGGCCCCGTCCCCATGCTCGTCCCCAAGGACCCTTATTTTCCCCACACGGTGGCGGCGGCGTTGCGGGCGGGGCCCTTTCAGAACGCGCGGGTCAAAGGCACACGGGCTGCTCCCTTTTTTTTCGTCCTATAAAATACCGTCGTCGTCCCTTGTTGTCAACGTAGGCCGCAAATAATGTTGGATTTGTCAGCAGGCAGCGCCGTGGGGTGTCAACGCCCCGCACTGTCAGAAACTTTTTTTTTTTAATTTAAAATTTCCAAACAAATGCGGATACAACTTTCCTCAATTGTTTGGAAATTTTTTAAAAAAGTAATTAGATTTTCTCAAAACTGTTTACAGAATTTTAATGGATAGAACAGTTAGTTACGGCATGGCATTCAAATAAAACTTGGGATTCATATTTCCCTTACAATCGTTTGGAATTTTCCTAAACAGCTCCTTACATTGTGACTGAGTGTGTGTGTGTGTGTGTGTGTGTGTGTCGCAGGTGATAAAGGACTACCAGCTGTTCATGGTCGTGGGAGTACTGCTGGTCATAGACCTGGGCATCATGACCACCTGGCAAGTCGCCTATCCCTTCTACAGAGACACTAAGCAGATGGAGCCATACGTGAGTATATCGGCCGGCAGCGGCGCTTCTACTCAACCAAACGTTCAGAAAACGTTATGCAAAAAATATAAAAAAAAATTGTTTGCGACTTTCCTTACAGGCGCACCCGTCCAGCGAGGACATCCAGATCATCCAAGAGAACGAGTACTGCATGAGCGAGAGGATGACCATCTTCGTGGGATCAATATACGCGTACAAGGGACTCCTCATGGTAAGAACACTTCTATTCATTTTTTGGAGAGAGTGAGCCATCACTTCGTTTTCATCTCTCTCTCTCTCTCTCTCTCTCTCTCTCTCTCTCTCTCTCTCTTCACTCTATTTTATTTCTCTAAAATTAATTTGAAGAGACGTCATGACTTAAAAAAAACACACATCAAAAATAAATTTACAAAGGAGGAGCATGACGACGCAATCAGAGGTGGTGGACTGACCATCACCTTGGCCGAGTTCTGGCACAGTCCAGCCCTGCTGGAGCGGCTGTATGGAGGTGCTGGAGAACTGGCGGGAGGACACGTTTTAAATTGAGGGCGATATAATGGTCCCCGGGAGGTGTCACCCTTTTATCCCTCTTTTATTTGCGGTGAGATGGAGGGCCACCCAAAGGATTATCGCGGCCCCCCCCCCCCCCCAGCGGCGGCAGCCGCGCGTGTATATATACCGTGTTAATTATAGTAATTGTTTCTGTTCAAAAGTACTCTGCGCTGCGACGAGTTATGCAGAAGTAATTATGAAAAGTTTCACGCCGGCTCGCCGGATGAAAAAATAAAGGGTCTGCATTATGGTGGCAGCGGGTGGTGCGGCCGTGCCGTTGTAGTTTTCAGTTTCCACGCACTTTTAAAAACTTCTCTTTTTTTATCGTAAGTGTCGGGTGGATGCAGCGACGCGTTGGATGATTGGGTGGCAGTGATTCACAAACCGACGTTGCGTGCACCCAAGCTCTCTCTCTCTCTCTCTCTCTCTCTCTCTCTCTCTCTCTCTCTCTCTCTCTATTCATATGCCCTTCCTTTCTCTCTTTCTCTCCCCCTCTCCCATCGTGATTCATCGTATTTACCCTTGTTGTCACAGGTGTAAAGGTCGAGCTGTTTGGGTCAGGCAGTGAAAATTAATACGGAGAGAGAGAGAGAGAGAGAGAGAGAGAGAGAGAGAGAGAGACGTCAAAAGAAGCAGGGACATGAAGGGGGAGCCTGAGTGAGTGAGATGAAGAGGGTGAGAGGGCGGGAGACAGAGAGAGAGAGAGAGAGAGAGAGAGAGAGAGAGAGAGAGAGAGAGAGAGAGAGAGAGGCCGGAGTGCCATCATCAGGGCCGAGAGGTAGATTTTGCGGCGCGTAGAGAGCAGTCGCGCCAAGATGAAATAGCTGTAGAGCAAAAGCGCGCGAAAAGCGCGGGGGGGGGGGGGGGGGGGGGGGGGGGTAGAGGTTGTCGCTGATAATGACCGGCTTCTGCTCGGTGGGGAAACACTCTTGTCACGCTCCGCAGGTTTGTAGCAGAAAGGAACACGACGCACGCAAACTGGAATCGAGTTGAGTGCTAGTAGAGAGAGAGAGAGAAGGGGGGGGGGGCAAAGCACAGTGGACCCCCCCCCCCCCCCCCCTCGGCAGCTGATGTGGGCAAAAACTGAAACAATCACGGGTTGTGTATGAAGTTGGGCCGCTGGAGGGTCCGGGACGGCAGCCGAGCCGCTGCGCTGCGGCGCTGCTCTGCAGCCCCCAAAGTTGGAATGAGAATTTACTGTCACCGCGGCCCGCTGCGTGCGCCCCCCCCCCCCCTTTCTCTTCCCCTGAAGTACCCCCCCCCCCCCCCTCATCTCCACCTGCATCCGGTTCCACGCAGATACGCGGGTTCTGGCCGCGCGTGGCGCGCAGGGTACACCGAGTTTGAATCAGAGCTGCCATGCAGCACCGCGCGCCCTCTAAACAGTGGTAAACCAAAGGCAAAAATATAGCAATAACATTTGAAAAAATGTGCATTTCAATTCGTTTCGAACGCGCACGCGTGCTAGAGAATTTCGGGGCGGCGGCGGGGCCTTCGCGTGCGAGCTTCGGCACAGCGAGGGGCGTGGCTGTATTCATGTCCAGCGCATGGGAAATGCATGAGGTCGGGAGAGGAGGAGAGTCAGTGCGACGCCAGCAGGTACGCACGCCGGCTCCACATCTTTTCCTCCTGGTCTGCGGGGGTGCTCCCTGCTCGTCAGTCGGACACTGAGCGGGCGCTGCTTTTGTGAGGATGAGGGAGGGGAGGGGGCCGGAGGGGGCCGGAGGGGGCGAGGCGGGGAGACAAGATGCGGTGGACTCCAAGACCGTCCTGAGAGGCGAACTCCAAGAGGATCTCAGATATGCGGAGTCAAACCAAATAACCAATGGCAGCAGAATGTTCCCAGCTCGGACTGGGTTGCTGCCGCTGCTCCCTCTCTCTTTCTCTCTCCCTCCGTCCGTCTGACCGTCCCTCTCACTCTGCCGCCCCGCCCCTTCACCACTCTATCTCTGTCTCTCATTCTCGTTTGTATTCAGAGCCGGGCGGTAAGGAAATGTCGGCTGATAGAAAGGAAAGGGGGGAGTGGTGTGGCGGTGGGGCGGGGAGGCAGCCGGCTCGCGAAATTGAAAGAAACGGATTATCCAACAGGGAAAGTCTTTTGCCTCTCTCTCTCACACCCTCTTTTCACCCCCTCCGTCTATCCGTCTCTTTCTCTCTTAGCTTCTCTTTTCTCTCAGAATGTCTTCCTCTCTCTCTCTCTGACTCCCGTAAGGTGAGCTGAAAGTGAAAAGGAACTGATTCCTGCGCGTCGTATTTCACCCACCTTACAAGACCGCACAGGTCTAGGCGAAAAATTGTTCTGAACGAGAGGGACACAGAGAGAGAGAGAGAGAGAGAGAGAGAGAGAGAGAGCGTGAGAGAGTGCGGAAGAGCATTGGCGTGTTTGAAAGAGACAGACTCACAAGCCTCGACCCTGACGGCGAACTCCGGGCCTCGCGTGGAAGCCGCCGGCAAGCTCGCTGACCGCCAAGTGTAGAGTGGTCTCCCCCCCCCCCCTCCCCCTCCTGGAGTCCCCTCGGGCCCCCAGCCGCGGGCTCCCCGGGCCCCCCGGGGGGTTCCTCTGGCTGACGTCACCGGTCCGGCATACTCTCACCTGACAGTGTCATGACGGCGACACCCGGGGACACCCCTGCCACACCTTATCCGAATTTTTTCTCTCCCCCCCCCCCCCCTCATCATATTCCTCCTTTTTTATTTTTCGCCTTCGCTCAGCGCAACAAGAATGGTAAAGATTAAAAAGAAAGCAGGCCACGGTGGAGGGGGCACGGGGCAGCGTCTTCATGCCGGAGCCGCTCCCTTTTTAGAAGTCAAGAGTCTGTCGCTGAAACACACCGGATAAACGACGCGGTATCTGGAGTTACCCCATCATCCGTCAGCGCGGCCTGCCTCGGCCTGCCTCGGCCTGCCTCGGCCTGCTGCCCTGCTGGCCTTCTCCTGCTCCTGCCCGGCCTCTCCGCAAGATACATTTATTTTTCCTCCTCCATCCGCCATGCCTCCCCTCCCCCCCCCCCCATCCCCCCGCCTCCCTTTCACTTTTTTTTTCTGAGGGGCGCGGGCCTTCATGTGGCCGCGGCGTCTGAGACGGCGGATCTGGCGCGTCTCAGGTTACATCATTAAATCGTGATGAATACGACGATTTTCCCTGTCTGAGAGACTGACATGGCAAGGAATGGAGAGGGTATGGAAAGAGACAGGAGAAAGAGTGGGGGGGGGGGGGGCGGAGTAGGAGGTGGTGAAAATTAAGGGCACAGAAACGGCGCGGGCGAAAAAAATGCAAAAATATGCAGCATCTTTTAACGCGAGTAAATTAAATTGGCGGCCGAAAGGGGGCGCGTCCTTTTTTTTCCCTCGTTGAGATCGCCACGACCACGACGACCCAGTTCGGTCCTATACGCGTCGTTCCTACGAAAAGCCCTGCCCCTTTTCACTCTGTTAGTCCTTCCGGGGCGTACACACACACACACACACACACAAACACACACGCGTGCGCGCGTGACAAGGGCGGAGAGGGGGAGAGAAAGGCCTGCGTCCTTCCTGAGCTAGGCCGATAGGACTTATTCCTGATTCTTCAACGTGGGTGTGAGAGGAAGAGAGAGAGAGGAGAGAGAGAGAGAGAGAGAGAGAGAGAGAGAGAGAGTGGAGGGATAGGGGGATGGAGAGAGAGAGAGAGAGAGGGGGGGGGGGGAGGAGAGGGGGATGGAGGGAGAGAGAGAGACTTGGCGTGTGTCAAAGCTGCAGGCAGACAGAAAAGGATCGGACGGGGTTACATCCCACCCTTATGCGGTGGAGGTGGGGTTGTTTGCCTCTAGGCGAGAGAGAGAGAGAGAGAGAGAGAGACGGAGACAGAGCGAATTGGTGAAGGGATGGGGGTGGGGGGTAGAGACCTGCTGGAACTTTTGCGTCTGCGGTCCGTGCGACTACTTGCCAAGTTCCTCTCTTTCGCGAATAACTTCATTTGGAAGGGACCTCTTCTAGAGACCCCGGGAACGGGTGGGGGCAGCAGCCGAAGGTTCGTCGGGAGGGGTAGGTGGGAAGGGGAAGGGGCGATGGGGAGGGATGGGGAGAGAAAGTGATAAGGGGGAGCGCGCGCGAGAGAGAGAGACAACGATTCATAACCAGACACGACATCAAACAACGTGCGCGAAAAACGAAATAAAACAGCTCATTAGGGACGAGGAGACCCGCGAACTTGCCGCTCAAGTTTGAAAACACAATTTATTTTCTGCGTCGTCTTTAAAATATAAACACGGCTTTGAAAAATCTTTTCCTCTTTTTTTGCCCCTCTGTTGCCTCGCTGATCTCCGATGGGAACACGCATTTACTTTGACACTTTTTCCCGCCCCGGCAAGTACATCATCCCCTTGGCCTACTTATCGCCGGCATGCTCG
Source organism: Megalurothrips usitatus (assembly GCA_026979955.1). NCBI lineage: Eukaryota > Metazoa > Arthropoda > Insecta > Thysanoptera > Thripidae > Megalurothrips > Megalurothrips usitatus. Next base: position 4,065,234 of record CM049601.1, read on the forward strand.
TCTTCGTGTCACGCTCGGGTCGCCTTCGGGTCGCCCTCGGGTCGCCTTCGGGTCGCTATATCGGGTCGTGCTCGCGGGTCGTCGCGCCGCTAGGGTTTTGCGGAGAAGTCATAAGGCGGTGTGGCGGCACAGCGGACTCCCGCCCATGACTTTGCGAACGCAAAATTTTAATGAACGTTCCATCACCAACTTTGGGGGAGGAGGAGGAGGAGGGAAAGGGGGAAGGGGGGGGGGAGGAGGTGCTGCCGCCAGCGCTGCGCTCCGGATTACGGAAGGCGAGTGTTCCTTCAGAGCGGCCGGATGGAGGTGGTGGGGGCCGGGTCCGCGGCTGAGCACGGGCCCTCCTGTGATAAACCGGGTAGGGGCAGGGCCCCGTGGGGTGGCGGGGGGCGGCGGGGGGCGGCGGGGGCCCCAATGTCACGACTCGACCCGCAGTAAACAAGGGAGAGAGCCCCGCGCTGGCTGGGCCGGCCCGCACTACACGGCTGTCCCGCGGCTGCCTACCTCCCAGGCGCCTTACCTCCGGGGCCGCGTGGGTGCGGGGGTGGGGTGGGGTGCCCTCCCCGGGACCTCCGAGTGGGTAACGAACGGCCCCGCGTCCGGCCCGGCCTTCGCACAGCAGCCTTGGTGGCGGGAGTTTTCGAAAATATGTGGTACGGGCTTTTCAAACGGGTGGTTCCGTCGGGTCTAGAGCGACATGGAGCGATGCTAATGGCCGGCTTGGGACTGAGACAGAGAAACGTCGGACCCGCCGAAGAGCAGTCTTTGGCCGCACAGCCTCGTTATGATGGCGTCACTGAATGTGTCCGTAGGCGCGCTCAGGTACAGGGCGATACCCCGGGCGCCGCAGCCCCGGCGCGCGCGGGGTAGCTCCGCCCGACAGCGGGTATAGCCGCAGGGAGGGGGAGCACGGGGCGGGAGAGGCCCGCGGCGACGGGGCGTGCCGGGGCGGGAGGGGGGGGGGGGGTGTTAGTGAGAGGCGCGCGCTTGAGGGCGAAAACCGTTCCCCACTCGGCCGATGGCCGGCCTGGGAGTCCCGGAAGTCATGTGACCCGATGCCCCGACCCCCGACGTCAAACTCCACACGTCCGCCCCCTCCCGTCCCCGGCCGGCACTAAAAGTCTGCGAAGGCAACGTGTATTAGACACCACCCCGGAGATATGACCCCCCCCCCCTCCCCACTCCTCATCCCCCACCTCTCCTCCCCTAGTCCCTGCCATCAGTCCGAGTGTTTCCAGGCGCCTGCCTGGGAGGGGAAGGAGAAGGGAGCGAGCGCGCGCTCGAGAGAGAGAGAGAGAATGCCGTCTTCTTCTTCTTCTTGGTATCGAGCTACGCGGCGCGAAGCGAAGCTGTCGCCCTGCAGAGCAGGCGAGCGTGGTGTGACTGGCGGGCGGGGAATACAGTGGCCGGCCCGGTGGTCCCCGCAAAGTAGTCCTTCTGCTCGGGTGACACTCCGGTGCCGTGCCGGTCTCGGTGCGGGGCCGGGGCGGCGCGGCGGCGTCGGACACACCCGTTGTGACGGCTACTCGAACCCGTCCGCCGCCCCCACCTGTCTCTGTCGCTCGCACCGCCCTTCCTGTCCGGGTCCGGGCCGGGCAGGTCGGTCGCGGCCAGAAGGCGGACGGCGGGTATGACGGAACGGACGGGAACGGACCGCGCCGCGCCGGCCTGAGTGGATGTCCGTGTTCCAGGGCCCAAGTCACTTAAGTGCCAAGTCGCACTCGCTCCCCGCTCCCCGCTGCCGCCCCCCGCTGCGGCGCCCCCCCCCCCCCCCCCCCCTCTGCCCCTCATCCCCTCGCATTCCGTTTTCTCATTCCATCCCGGCGTGCATGCCGGCTTTTACACGGACCGTCAAGACGTCACATCACTTCGCTGCGAGTGCCCGCCCGAGGCGAGGGCGGGGAGGGGTAGTGAACGGGCGGTCTCAGGGCCGGGGTCAGGGCGGCCAGCGGCGCCAGCAGCGCCAGCAGGGAGCTCACCGCGTCACCTTCCTCTGTTCCAGATCTTCGGCGCGTTCCTGGCCTGGGAGACGCGCCACGTCAGCATCCCGGCGCTCAACGACTCCAAGTACGTCGGCATGTCCGTGTACAACGTGGTCATCATGTGCGTCATGGGCGCGGCCATCTCGTTCGTGCTGTCGGACAAGCAGGAGGCGTCCTTCGTCATCATATCCTCCTTCATCCTGTTCTGCACCACGGCCACCCTGTGCCTCGTGTTCGTGCCGAAGGTGGGCACCAAAAATACAACCGCCTCACACAACGTTTCGGGCACAAAAAAAAAAATTAATTTTGCGACCCGTGTTCCAGATTGTGGAGCTGCGACGGAACCCCCAGGGGGCCATCGACAAGCGCATGATCCGGGCGACGCTGAGGCCCATGTCCAAGAGGAGGGACTCGACGACGAGCGAGATGGAGGAGCGGATACGGGACGCCAAGACCCTCAACGCCAAGAACAGGAAGCTGCTGCTGGACCGGGAGAGCGAGTACCAGGTACGCCTGTCAGGAGTGCCCCGCCGCCCCGGGGCCCCGGGGCCGTGTGGAGGGACTCCCTCCTCCCTCTGAGTCTCCCCGGGTCCGTGAGATGTCGTGCGACGCTCGTGTTGTTTCTGTTGGCAGATCCTGGTCAGGAGGATAGGCATGGACGGGCAGGCGATGGGAGACGGGGAGACGGTGGACAGGCTGGCCGTGCCAAAGACGGAAGCGCTTATTAGGAGAGAGGGTAAGCATACCGTCAAACTACAGTTACACTGTAGTTATATGTACAGGACTACGGTTCCACTGGAGAACGATGCGCACTTATGATAATTGAGACGTGCTACAGTTTTCCGCGTCGATTACAGTGCAGCCGCCAAAAACTACAGTTCGTGGAACTACAGTTTGGGCTCTGTAGCTTCACCTGTATTTTCAGCGTAGATCCTTCTGACACTCGTTGCTTTTCTCGCAGGTGTTCTGGGTGCGCCGTCGGCCACCGAGACGACTGACATCAGCTCCATCAACTCGTCGGCCGAGACCGAGTACGTCAGCCTGGGTGCAGATACCCCCGGCCAGAGGTGCGCCCAGCCCAGCCGACCCCGCCAACCCTCTAACCCTCCAACCCTGTGGGTTGCGCTGGGGGCCCATCCGGCCCCCGCCACGCCTCTCCCCCTCTCTATGTCTCACTCATGTTCGTCATGTTTTCGTCTTTTTCTTGTCCGGCAAACACTTCCCACTCCAGCATATTTCGTAAGACAGACACAGCACGGAGTACACTCGTGTTGCCGCAGGATATTGTACTAACCATCTGATTGTGTTAGGATGGCACTAACCGTCTGATTGTGTTAGTTTGTTACTAACCATCTGATTGTGTTAGGATGTTGGCGGCCGGCGGGCCGGACTCACGGCGGGGTATTTAACTTAACTGCATGGTAGAAACGTTTGGACAACTTTAAACGACCGGTCTAAACTTTATAACTCGTTGTAACGCCGAACTAGCCGTATGACTGTAACAATAGTTCTTTTGGGAATGGTGGGCGAGAGCTACCTTACTTGGACATCTTGGCGAAACTAGTTCTTTCCTTCTGAGTAAATGGCGTATTGTAATTGTATTATGTCTCTTCAGTTTCACTAATTGTAGAAGTGCATGAAGTGTTTCGCCAAGGCCTAAAGTACAGCAGCAGTTTTTTTATCATCTAAATTTTTCCACCTTAGGAAATTTTGAATTTGTTATTTAGCATCATTTGTTTTTTTTTTCTTAATTTTTTTTACTGCGCAGAAAGTAGGGCTCTTTTGAATATTGGTCTTTACGCAATTTGATGAAAACAGCGTACAAGTCGTAGTAGCTTAAACGGTTCACTACTAAAAATTGCCTCCTTTAATGCTTTTAAGGCTCAGTACACACTACACTTTGGACCGCATCTAGACTTGAAAAACACCTATGACACATGGTGCATTGCTGCACACGTTGGGGGTGAAATGCTTCGCCTTTTAAGTCTCGACATGAGTAGTAGCTACTTCCAAACACGTTCACCGCATCTGTAACACTTCATGAAGCTGCAGTACTTTTTTGGAATGAGACAGACCGTTCTTGTATGGGCACCTTTTTTTCTCCCCGAAAAGGCTACCCATTCGTAGACCTCTCTTACTGTTGTAGTGGAGTTGCGCTTTCCTCACACCTAGGAAGCAGGCCTGGACAGATGTATGTTCAGACATCTCGTTTTAAAAGTCGGACCGCGCCTTAGTCCTTCCTGCTCTCGATTATTTGTGGTTGTGCATGCTGTCGAGATACCGATTCCAGTTCGGGGACGATGTAACGCGCTTTGCGTCGCGTAGGGTAGTCCACAGCTCTAGCACTGTAACCAGTGTCGTCAGTCGCTATCCTATTACTCATCATTTTCATAACGCTCCTGAAGTAATGCCGGTCCACGCCTTGCCGGGCGCTAACCTCCCTCTCTGCCTTCGTGTCCAGCCGCAAGAGGTCGTTGGTGGCGGCCAAGATCGCGGAGGAGAGTCGGCGTGCGTCCGTGGTCGCCATCCCGGAGCGGCCGCCGAGCAGGAGGCAGTCGTCCCAGGACGCCGGACTGTACATACGAGAGGTGGGCGCGCACGGGCCGCGGCGGCAGCGGCGGCAGCGGCCGCATGGGTGACTCTGTGAGCGACATGTAACCGACCACCTTGTCCCCTTCCAGACTGGCCAGCCGGACGGGAGGGAGGATGTCGAGGACGGCGCGGGCAGGTACCCGCCGTCCTCGCCTCCCTCCACGGCGGGCACCGGCGGCAGCGGCGGCGGCGCACAGCTGTCCAAGGTGGTGTCCTTCAGCGACGTGACGGACACGCCGTACGAGGACGCCGACTACGAGGAGGAGGACGAGGAGGACGAGGAGACGACGCCGCGCCACCGGCCGCACCACCACCGCGGCCACCGACACTCGACGGCCGCCGTCTCGTCCACGTCGCCGGGCAGCAACGTCCGGCGGCGGAGCTCGGTGCGCGGCGGCAGTGAGGGCGGCGCGGGCGGCGCGGGCGGCGGCCAGTGCGCCAAGCGCAGGACTAGTGTGCCGGCCGCCATGATGCGCGTGGGGGAGTCGCACACGCTGGGCCGCCGCAGCCCGCGCAACCCCCAGTTCGTGCACCAGGACGAGCTGTGGCTGTCGCAGCGGCCGTCCAGGGGGGCGTCGCCGAGCGGCAGCAGCACGCCAACGCAGCACGGCGGCAGCAGCGGCGGCAGCGGCGGCCGGTCCCCGCACGCCTCCAGCCCCTACCTGCTCAACGGCGGCGACGAAGACGAGCGGGACGCGCGCGAGCGCGATGCCCGGCTGCACTACCTCAGCAACAACTCGTCCACGCCCAGCGTGCCGGCCGCGGTCATGTCGGAGCGCAGCGGCTACGGTGGGTGCCCGGCGGAGACGGCGGCGGGCCGGGGCCCCCGGGGACAGGCACTGACCTCTGCGTGGCTCTCTGTTGCAGACTACACCTCGGACCGGGGGTCGGAGCGCGGCTCCTCGGACCGGGGCTCCTCGGGCGGGCTGATCCAGCGGGCGGCCTCCGAGCGGGGCCGGGACAAGTGCCACCACCACGGAAGCGGCGGCACCGCCGCCCCGCACCACCACCACTACCAGCAGCCCAACCACCACCACCACCACCATCACCACCACCACCACCACGGCCACTCGCGGGGCCGGTCGAGCACGGGCGGCTCGGCCGAGGACACGACCGTGGCCGTGGTGGGCGTGGCCGAGGAGCGCGTGCACGGCCGGTCCTCGTGCTCCCGGCACGCGGACCGGCACGGCGACCGGCACGGCGACCGGCACGCCCCCTACCGAGCCGCGCTGCAGCAGCAGTCGTCGCTCGCGCACGTGCAGAGCACCCCCGACGTGGCGCGGCCCTACCACCACCGCGACCACCATCGCGACCACCACCGAGACCCTATCGGTGGCGGCGGCATGAACTCGGCAGTGTCCGAGGGCGAACTCCTAGACCTGGCCATCCTGCCCATTTTCCAGAAGCTGCTCACCGAGCGGCACAAGTCGCGCTCCGGCTACGGCGCGTCCATCGCCTCGTGCCCCAACATCTCCATCAAGTGCGACATCGTCGAGTACTTGTGACGGGCGCGCGCCGCCTGCGCTGCCTTTGGACCTCTTTTTATTAAAACCAAATACTTATGGTAATTCTTGCGTTGTCGTACTCGATGTCAATTTGTTTGTGGATTTTTGTTGTTTTCGTCGTTTTGTTGTCCTTTTTATTGAACTTGTTCTTTCCGCTATGCCATTGTGGTGTGTGATTTCTGTGCATGCGTGTGCGAGAAAGAGAAGAGAGCGAGCGCGTGATTCTGTGTATGTGTGTGTGAGCGTGTTTGTGTGAGAACGATTGATGAATGCAACACTAAAAGATAATCATTTCCCGACCCCTCCCGTCTTTTCCCACCTGTCTGTCCCTGTCTCTCTCCCTGTCTCTTCTTTCTCTTGTCCTCCCTGTGTCATTGTTATTGTTATTTGTTATTTGTTGTTGTAAATGAATATGTAACTGCATCTACGTGTGCAGCTTCAAGTGTTCATAAACATCGTCGTCTTCATTCGTAAGCCCCCCTTTCGCCACGACTTTTCCCTGAGAGCGAAATACACTTTTTCGGAGTTCGCCACAGTTTTCCGGTGTAGTAATATCAACCTGTTCCTTCGAAGTCTGATCAAAAATTCTGTTAACTATGCGATGTTTTTATTTGTTTTCAGATGCTAATAAAATGTTCCCTTATTATCTCATCAGAGAACACTTAAGACTTGCTTGGTAACTTGTACTGCTGTAAAACCACTTAACGTATCAACTGGGCATTAAGTTCATAATTCTTAGAATTTCTACTGGTTATCTGAAACATGGTAAAACTGGTTTAGTGCCAGAGAAGTAACTTCCTGAATCGTTTCTAGTCACTGTAGTACTGAATGTTTTGAGAATGACAAGCCCCCATACTACAGGGGTCAGTAGTACTTCCGACTTCTCGTCGAATAAGTAAATACGATTCCATCCTATCTGGGACATTTTCAACGCGGACAGAGAAAAATCCCTCGTTAAATCGACTTTTACACGTGGCGAACTAGGTTTCTCTGTTCCCTCGTAAACACATTCTACCATTAAGCTACGGTCTTTTTTCTTCAACACCCGCGTGCTGTGGAGCGACGTGGAAAATCGTTGAACGAGATTCCCGCGAGACTCCTATTCCTCTCTGCGAGATCTCTATTCCTCCTTCGTAAGTGACCCCGACAACAGCACTCTGTTCTCTTCTGAAATTTATGTGTGCTATTTCGAAAATTCCGGATGGTGCGTTCAGTGGACTCTTAAATTTTAGGCATAGGTTTCAAGACTGTTTAAGGGGAGAGAATAAGTATGGAGGATCCCTGCGCATGCAATAATTGCATTTGGAGTCATGTATTTGTTTCCTTCATTTTCTTTTCTCCATTTTCCTCAATTTCCCCCCTTTTTGAAGGACATGATTCATTTGGGTAGATTGATTATTTCACTTCGCGATTGCACTGAGAAATTCTTCCGCGGGATTTTAAATCAGAAACTGCGAGTCAGTTTCGCGGGAAACTAAATACCAAGAGGCGCTAAAATACTCCAGGTGTCTGTCGCCCTCTACTGCAAAGCAAGTCAATTTCCTCGGAACTTCCAGAGGAAATCAAAGATTCAGCGCTTTATCACATTTGCTTTTCATACGCCAATATATGAGGTTGTTACCGTACTCGTTCTCTCATCTCATTTGTCAAACACTATATCCGTTTCTCAGTACTAAGCGGTATCAGCTAGTTGAGCTGTAGCTGAGAAATACTTGGCGACTTAAAATCCAATGCTCGTCTGTCTTAATTTCTGCGCGAACCGTGGGTTTTCCGTAACTGTCTTGCTCATTTTGTTACTGCATGTCTCCAGTAATGTACTGTGTCTTAAATAATTTGTTTTATACTTAGACTTCTCTACTATGATGATAGTGGAACTAACTGCTCAGTAAATGTGAGGCCTGTCTCTCGTTGCGAACGATGGGAAACTGTTTTATTACTATTAGAAATATTAGACTGTAAATACATGGATGAACGTTGTTGTTACAGATAGTTGTTTATGGATAGCGTTACTCGGGCGAGAGAGCAGGCATGCTGTGACGTGTATGCCCCTTTCAAAGGTAATAAAATATGAAATTGTTCAGGTCACGCGTCGCTCGGTTTTCTGTGCCCCTCCCAGAGCCCTGCACTGACTACCCACCACCAACATTTTTGGGGAGAAAGGTTGTCGCTAGGCGCGGGATACCGTCAGCATTTGGGCCATGCCCTCCTTGAGCATGTCATCGACTAGGTCGTTGTGTTGGGAACGGAAGTCCCGCCAGCCCGGCGAGGCCATGACGGCGGCCAGGTTCTTCACGACATGGAACAGGGCCTTCCTCTTGAGCAGAGCGGCGTTGATCGCGTCTGACAGCACCAGGGTCTCCAAGACGTTGTCCGTGTTCATCTTTAAGTTACAAAGAAAGAATTTTAAAAAATACGAAAACTGGAAGGGAAAGGTGTAGCTGCAGTATGGTTACCTTGTTGAACATTTCCTGGCACAGCTCTTTGAGGTCTTTCACTTGGTAGCGGTCGGCGAGCAGCATCACGTCCAGCTCCAGGCCTTCAAAGTCCTTCACCTCATTCGAGTACAGAAACTCGAGGAACTTGTGGACGGCCGCGGGGGTCGCGCCCGCGCCCTCCACCACCACCTAGACACAGAGAGCAGCTCTGGTACCCACTTCCGAACGGGCTCACGGCGAACGCGTTGTGCCTACCCTCATCTCTCTCTTCTCCTTGAAGTCGAGCGTGAACATGCTCCTGAAGACGGGGCTGCGCGCGCACAGCACCTGCTTGTGCACCGGGACGTCTGCGTCGGCGACGACCAGGATGACGTCGGCCAGGTCGTCGCGGTGCCGGAACCACGCCCAGTCGCAGCAGTTGCCGCAGGCACCCGGGGCGAACGTGGAGACACGGATCACCATGTCAAACTGATGCGGCGTTGTATGAGAAATCGGGGCGATCTGACACTGGCAGCGGCCACACTCGCGCGCACTTTAACTCCGTCGGTCTCTAGCACCATCAGGTCGCCGTCAGCGGTGAACCGCTTCGTGACGGTGACCGCCTCCTGGACGGGTCTTCTGAAGGAGGTGGTGACGTCGACCTAGCAGCGGGGTTGAGAAATGCATTTTCTAAGCTAAGTAAGAGCTGAGCTGCTGGTCCCCTGAGGACTTCCTTAATAGCAAACCATTTTCCAGCAGCTCGCGGATTTTGACACAACGTGGTATGGTAGAAGTTTTTAATCGTGACTGAAAAAATTGACTTCAAAAAAATAAAAAAAAATTGCCATACTGACATTTTCTATAAAAATTCTTCGAAAAATCTGCTCTGTTCCAAATCCCTGAGGTGCTGGGGTTTGGCTGCATTTTGTGTTACCTCGACCCACAGACCCGGGGCGGCGCGGACGTCGGCCAGGTGCAGCCACAACGAGGGCTCCCCGGAGTAGGAGATGCAGCTGCACGACATACCACGTGCACGCACCACGCGCACGCACCACGCGCACGCACCACGCACGCACCACGCGCACTGCTCCGCCGTCAGTAGGGCCTCGTGCAGCACGCCTTACCTGGTCTTCAGGGTCCAGGCCACGCGGCCGCCGGCGCCCTCGAAGCGCGCCAGCGTGTCCAGATGGTCTTCCTCCGACATATTCTCGGTGGCCCAGTCGAACGCCACGGTGGCGAGGAGTGTGCCCTCGGGCGGCGCCGGGGCCGCAGGAACCGAGGCCTCGGACACGGCCTCGGACACGGCCTCGGACGCGGCCTCGGACGTCTGCTGTCGACACAATAACGGCCGTGTGGCGTCATGCCCTGCCGCCCTGCCCGACCGCTTCGAGAACGCCCCCGGCCGTGACATAGCCTCCCCGGGTAAAGCTTATAAACGTAGTGCCGGCCCCCGCCGGCCCCCGCCGGCCCCCGCCGGGCCCCGCCGGCCACTCGATGTCAGACTGACGCTCAGGTACACGCTGGGCTCCGACATCCTGGGGCGGCTTCCTCGGCGTCCTCCTGCTTGAATCCGCCGCGCCGCTACCGGCTGTTGAGTCCGATCCGGAGAGGTGCGGCGACAATGCCACTGTAGTGGGGGGGGGGGGGACAAAGGAGAGGGGGGGCACCAAATGAGTGAGACAAGTGCTTTGAGACCGGGCCAAAGGCTGGGAAACAAGTTGAAGGGTCTCTCCCCTACCCCTTCTCCCTCCCGCCCCGAGTCTCAGGTGAGTTTTATTTCGAAGCAGGTGTCCCTTCTCTTCAAGCGCTTCTCCCCGCGTCTCCGCCGGCCTCCGCCGGCCTCGGCCCTGTCCCCTGCGCCGACCTCGACGCCCGCGGCACCCTGGCATACCTACCTATTGTTCTGCGCCGTATACATAAGACTTGGTCGCACGTCCCTCACGGCCGATCCCGGCTGACGGACCGGACGTGCGGCCGGCTGGCCGGACGACGCAAAGGATCTATCGCAGACACTCATGAAACGTGGCGCCGATGCGTTCTGCTGCAGCACGGCACGGTCGTCCCGTCTGATCCCGGCCTCCGCCTCCGGCATCTCCGACGGCCACCACCGCCCCCGCTGCAGAGGCCCGAGCTTGTATTGTTTGTCTTGGCTGGCGGCGAGCGAAGGAGTTATGTCACCGCCTGCTCGGAACAATACCGCAGGCTGAGGGCGCTGCGCCCGCCAGCGCAGTGCAAGACCACACGAAACACATAACTTCGGTGCTCGGATTAGGGTTTCTCGTCCTGAAAATTTCAGTGAAATTTTCGTATAATAATCCAGAATTTAAAAAAAAATTATCAAAAAAAAAACTTTTGGGAAAGTTTTCGAAGTTTTCTAAAATATTCGTCTTATTTTTGGAAATTTTCAAACCTAAAGGCCCTAGCCGATATGGGAACCGACGTACCCCGCGGGTGCGGACGTCAGCCTGCCGGGGGCACGACCGCATATCTAACTGAGAGAACACTGCCGTCACTTCAACCGCCGCGCCCGCACACAGCGAAAAATCGTCGGCGGCAGCCAGAATCGAACCCGGGCTGCGACTCTGTCCGCGGGACGACCAGCGACCCGACCGGTGTGGCTACCGCACCGCGGCGCCAGTACACGCGCTGTCGCCCTGTTGTGATGTTCGGCGCATAGTGTAGCGTGTCTCGTCGCGTTGTCAATGAGGGGCAGTCGGGCCGGCGGCCGGCAGCTGGCCGTGTCCCCCGCCGCAACTATTTTGAGGAAGGGAAGACGGTTTAGCTCGACCGTGGCGTGGCTGCACGGCGCCGCACAGCGCTGCACAGGGCCTTCCCTGCACCCCCCCCCCCCCCCCGGCCCAGCACTCCCGCCCACTCCATCCGCGCAACGCGTTGGCCGACTGGCCCAGTGAGGCTGCGTCTGCCAACACATGTCTCGTGGGGAATGTCCCGCGCTAACACACACGCACACACGCTCGCACGTAAACACACGTACACTTCTGGCATTATGCAAGGTTCGTATGCAGACTCCAAAAATTCCAGGGGAAACAGTGGACCTCAGGGGAGTAGGATTTCCATTTTCAAAGGCCAGTTAAAAATATTTTGAACGTAAAAATAATTAAACATCCGGTTTTGTACTAGTGAGGACCTCCTCTAACCCCCACATCAGTTTCATCAAAGTCCGGAACACAAAAAAAAATGGCAAAAAATGTTAAGGCTAGAGCCGCCGAGGTATAGCCTTTGCAATTCTTCAGATTTTGGTATCAGAAAATAAAATTTTGTTTTTTTCGGACGGAATGTGTCTGAGCTGACCCCGAGACGCCGTTCCGCCATGGAAGTGTGCCGCATGGCCCTCACGGCACCGGAAAACGCGAAAAACCTGTCGCGCACGCCGGGAGGGTAGGCAGCACAACTTGCACTACACGTTAAGCCTTTTCGTGGAGAAACCACGGGTGTTTTCGAGCAACCAAGGGCGGTTTAGCGCCAATGAAGACCTCCTCTATCCCGCACATCAGTTTCATCAAAATCCGGAACACAAAAAATTGTTGGCCAAAAAAGTGATAAGGCTATAAGCTTTTGCAATCCTTCAAAGCCTTTACAATTTTTCAGATATTGGTCAGGAAGTGTGAGTCGGCAGTCCTGCGGTCAATACCCGTTAATTGCTGTGTCCAGCTGGCCGGCTAGTGTAGCCCGGCGTGGCCCCGAGCGGCGCTGCCAGTCGCTGACACACCCCCACGCACCGGGAGAGCGGCGCGGCGTGCGTCACTTGTGGCCCTTTGGGGAGTTCTAACTGCGGACGCTCTGCGGCCTCAAAGCGGTTCATGCACTGAACGGGACGAGGAGACTTGTTTTACTGCTGCGCAGCACAATTTATATTTTTTTCGAGATTTCCGAGACTTCTAGTTTGCTTTAACTGTGGCTACCTGGAGCACACGTTCGCGGTCCATGCCGCATTATATGTACTTAGACTTTTTATGGTGTTTAAGTTTTCTTTTTCGTTCTCGTTTTAGTATTGTGCCGGAGTAGGTAGAGAGACGACAGCGCAGATGGTATTTATAACAGTTTTTTTATTTAGGAAAAAAAAAGATTATATAGGAAGTCTTGAACATTGATCCCTACTTCGATATTAAACAGCAGTCTCTGATTAAACAGTAAATCACATGAACACTTTTCAAGATCAAGTTCGAACTTGCGAGGGCACTTGCAAGCAATAGTGGAAGACAGTTCGGATAAAGGTTCATTTTCGAGTACATCATGTTTTTTTCTCCCGTTTCGGAGTCTGTCGTCGCTACGAGAGTACATCCCAAGGCCAAGACAACAGGAACAGAGTTAAGAGAGTTATAAGTATTATATACAGGATTTCAAAAAAATAAACATCGCTTGGGAAAGTATGGGATACAAACAAATGATATATACAAATCATGGGAGTTGCTCCGTACATAAATAAAAGGAACGTTTTTCTTTTTTAGCGCAAGGGTGGTTGAGGAGAGGAGTGGAGGTAGGTGAGGAAGGAAATTGTGAGTTAGAACAACTTTTAAGAGAGAAGTTGGTTAAGATGATGAAGAATTGTGTTATTGGTTGAAAGGCCAGAGGGAAAGAGGGAGTTTTTAATCAGGGCAGGGTATGCTCACGGGGTAGAGGGAGGGTGACGGATTAGGGGGGGGGGGAGAAGGTGGGGAGGGGGGAGGGAGGGTAGCTGGGGGAGGAAGGGGAGGGGGTGTAAGATAAGAGGCAGAAGATGAGAAATTTATGTGGGATGTAGATATCAAGTTGGAAGGTGGGGTGGGAGGATTTCGAACGCGTGAAAAGGGAGGAGTCGCAAGAGGGGGGGGGGGGGGGTAGTTTGCAGGGTTGAAAGGGAAGGGGGAAGAATGGGTATGTGAGGGAGTGGAGGAGGGTTTATTTGAAAAGCATCTGGGTCTTCATCAGGATCTGTCGTTCTCTCGCCTTCTCCTTCCGCCTCGCCTTGATGTCCTCCTCGTCCTCGATGGGGTTGAAGTAGTGGTTCAGGTCCTTCCTGGCGTTCCTGAGGGCGTGCCGGACCTGCGCCGGCGTCTCGCACTCCTTGAGGACCTTGAGGCTGCCCGTCAGGATGTCGCCGGCCACTTGGCGCGGCGAACGGTTCAGGTACGGGTTCTCCACTACACTACCGTCCGTGAGAAACCTGGTGCAGACAGAAGGGGAGATTAGCCGCCGGCGTCAGGGCAGGAGTATGAGAGATTTCACCGAAACCAGGTCTGAAATTCTCATACTGTTATACTCTTTCTCTCACTCACACGCGTCACTACCCTTCAGTACCCTTGAACATATCGGCACGGGCATGGCTGGCCGCTTTGTCGCCGGCCATTTGGCATTGCTACCAACTTGTCAGGGTGAGTCACGACCCGAGAATCGATCACTCACCCGGCCCTTGAAACGGGAGACTTTGAGAGCCAACTTTTCCGAGTGCCGTCATGCCCCCCCCCCCTTCCCCTCCCCTCCCCTCCGCTCTCCCTCTTCAACCACCAATGAGAAAAAAAAAACATCAACCGAAAGCCATGAAAAGGAATATCAAACTCCAGGGGTGGGGTCAAATCCCAAAAAGCCAAACAACAACACAACGCAATAAAACAAACCGAGTGTCTTTCGCGAGTCAGAGGCAGCAGCGACGGCAGCAGGGGTGGCATGTGAGAAGCTCTGAGGAGAGGCCCGCGGCGGCGCGGTCACAAGGCACGGCGGCGCGGTATTTTCTCGGGGAATGAAATTTGGATTTGGATCGGCTGTAACCCTTGCAATGCTTGGGCGCGCCTCGCCTGGCGCTGCCGCTGCCTCCGCCTCCGAGTGGCACCGTGCCAGGCTGGTCATGCAGGCGCCGTGCAGGGACTGCCCCCGGCCCCGCGGGGCCACCTCGCACGCCACAGTGCGCTGGGAGACGGAACGGCTGGACAAGGAACAGGCGCGCCGCTGCCTGCGTTCCAGCCCGTGTTCACCCGAGTCGGAGTAAAAATTCCGCTTGAATGCAACGCGGTCGGCAGAAACAGTGTGACACCCACAGTGTGACACCAACAGTGAGACACCAACAGTGTGGCGCCTTCAGTGTGACACCAAGAGTGAGACACCTTTAGTGTAACACCAAAAGTGTGACACCAACAGTGTGACACCAACAGTGTAACGCCTACAGAGTGACACCAACAGTGAGACACCTACAGTGTGACGCCTACAGTGTGACACCAACAGTGCCTGATGACATACATGGGCAGTAGCGGATCGTGTAGCTCCGGATGGGGCGGCAGGAGTCGTAGGAGTGCTGGTGGTTGCCGAGGTACCGGTAGGAGAGCGGGTACTCGCAGGCCCAGGGAGCCATGGAGTAGTCGTAGCGCGGCCGCTCCCAGGACAGGTACTTACTGGTGGACGCGCACGAGGGGTCCTCCCAGGACCAGGGGAAGTACCTGCAAGCAGCACACGCGGCGACCAGGGCGGCCAGTCAGAGGGAGGCAGGGCCGGCAGGGTGGGCAACAAGCGGAAAACAAAAACAAAAAAACACCACAGCAACGTGGGGAGGGGAAAAAATCAAAACGGGTCGGGGGAAAGTGTGGAAACGGAATGAAAAACAAAAAAAAAGCAGTGTCGACAATGAATAGGTTGTGCGCGTAATGGTGTGCCACGTTGTATGCACGGGATATGAAGTGAAAAAGTGAAAAAGTGTTGAACCGGCAGAAGGCACCTCTTTCTTTTCTGTCAGCGTACCAAGTAACGAATCTAATTGTGACATCGCAACACAAAAGCCCCGCCGCCGCGGCCACAGTTACTTCATCCTTTCATTTGGCATCTTGCTTTGGGACACTGACCAACAAAAATAAACAAAAGGAAAAAAGAAAAAGGTTTCGCGGCGCGCGCCTTGCGCCAGCTGAGCCGAGACGCGGCCCGCCTGGCCTCTGGCCTCCTCCCGAGCCGGAAACAACAGGGGAGGGGGCCCGAGAGAGAGAGAGAGAAAATAGTGTGCTTCGAGAGAGAAGGAAGAAAAACGCGCGACCACGCGGCCTCCGTGCTCGCGAGTGGAAATAAGAAAGCAAGAGAGAAAATAAAGGGGAAACGACAAGGAGCGAGGGTGTGGCTGGGTGGCGCTGTCATCGCTGCACCACCACGCAGCCCGGCAGCCAGACCCGCGAGTCAATATCCTGAGGAAGCGCACGTTTGGACTGCGAACAACAAGAAAGAGAGCTATTGGCCGGGCTCCAAGCGGCGGCGTGGCGGCGTGGCGGCGTGGTGGCGCCGGCCGTCGGCTGCCCGCACAAATGAGGAGACGCTCCCGGCCTTTGTAACGACGCCCTGCCGACACGGCCGCGCCGCTTAATCAAAACTCGCGCGCAAATCAGGGGAGGCACCGCCTTATTAAACTTCATAAACGTGTCGGTTGTGTAACGTAGGGCCTACAAGGCGCTGACGTCGCGGCGTGCCGTGTCCTCTCTGGTCCTGCAGAGTAACCGCGATTATGACAAGTTCGACAGTTTCGGTGAGGAAGCCGCAAGGATGACACAAGAAAGAAGAAGAAAGCGATAAAAAGCGTCAAGTGACTGTCCAAAGACTGGAACACTGGAGCTCGAGTCGCGTCTCTCGGCGACCGAGGTCTCTTTTAAACATTGAAAAAAAAGGAAAGATAATAAACACTCGAAAGCGAAACCTTTCTTTGAAAGCAGAGAGAAAAGTAAAACGTGGGGCCATTTTGCGGAGGAGAACCTCATGGCGCCAACACACGTGTCCTACCTCCTCCACCAATGAGAGGGCAAGAGCGCCTGACACGTGAAACGCTTCAAAACATGAGCGGCCACTCCCAGGGGTATATCCTGAAAACATGGTGCCACATTTTGAATTTCGGGGGACTTTGCAGAGAAGATACATAAAAAAAACGATTGTAACAAAACGCGTGCACGAGCTTTAAGATGCCCGCCTCCTGGCACCAGGACGAAGATAAATATTGCAGCGTGATTGCCAAAAGCGTGAGTAAGTTTGGACTCATTAACTAGGGCCCATTAGCGTGACCACCCCTCCCGGGTAGCAGTCAGCGTTTCGTAAGAGGCGCCGTAACGACATAACACTATTTAGCTGCCGCGATTCGTTGCACGATTTCAAGACTTAGGTTAATCGCGATCCTAGTTTAGATTGGTTTTGATCAGGGGCGGTCTGGCTGAGTGCGAAGGAGAGAAAGAGAGCGAGGCGGGATGCCCCATCTGACTGCGGTAGTGCAAGAGGGATGCCCGGCCGGGCGTCTATCTCGCTCTGCCAGTCGAATGAGGCGTCCATCACTCTCGCACTCGGCCAGACCGCCGCGGGTCCTGACGACCGCGGGCTTTAGCAAATGAGACGAACAACAGAGACCCGAGAGCAGAGCTGACTGACTATCGAGAGGCACATTGTGGCTCACCAGTAGGGTGTCTGGTAAGTGCGGACCCCCCGCCTCGTGTCCGAGTAGGCCTTCCGGATCTCGGTCTCGGTGCGGCTGTCCTGCAGGTGCCGCAGCGACTCCATGATGAGCTCGTTGGCGATGGCGCGCCGGGACTTGGCGCGGTAGCTGCTCGACTCCAGGTCGGTGGTGGCCATGGCGCTCGACGGCACGAACTCGGCGAGGATGTCTTCGGTGCGGCGCCGGAGGTCGGCGAGCTGCTTCTCCCTGAGGATCTTCTCGGCGTGCCGCTCCTCGTAGGAAGACTCGCCCAGGACCTTCTTGGTGAGCGAGGTGGCGATCTCGACCTGCTTGGCGAGCGAGAACGGCGACCTGGGGTGGGTGATGGGGCCGACTTCCTTGTTCTCCCTGAGCGCCTCCTGTGCTCTGAGCTGAGCTTCGACTGCGAGCTGCCTTGCCCGCTCCTTGCTGTACGTCTTGATGCCCTGCTGGGACGGGTCGTACCTCTTAAGGCCCCGCTCGTTGAGCCACGGTAGGTGGGGAGGGGGGCGGGGTCGGAGGCCACGGTCGCGGTCGTCCAACCAGTCTATCATGGGCTGGTAGAAGTTCATGCCGAAGCTGTAGTTGTTGTCATAGTACTTGGTGGCCGGCTTCTGCCAGCGGGGGATCGGCATGCTGAGCTCGCGCTGGCGGGGCATTCTCGCAGGGGTCAAGACCGACAGGGCACCACAGGGGGCACACAGCAAGCAGGCAAACACAAGGCAAACAGGTTCGGGTTCGGGTTCGGAGGGTGGTAGGCTGTCGGTAGGCTGGTGGAGTCCACGCTGGTCCTCGGCTTCCGCTGCGCGCTGGTGGAATGATGGGCCTACACTGACGGGCCGGGCGGCTGGGGGAGGCTGTGCGACGGCTGGGGCCGCTCGGCCGGGCGGCCGCGGTCCTGGCAGGCCTGAGCTAGCCTCCCCCCCCCCCTCCCCCATCCCCCGCCGCCCCACGCCAGCGTCCGCTCTGGGCAATCGGCCTTGGGCCGTAGGCCTGCCCTAGGCCTCCCCCGGCCTGCCCCCGGCCCGCCCCCGGCCCGCCACGTCACGTCAGACAGAGATGGGCTATGGAGGGGCGCGCGTGTGTGAGTGAGCGCTATTCTTAGGCACATTCTCGTGATGATTCTGTGTCTGCGGTGCAACGCAACGTCTGTTGTGGCGCGGCTGCCATGGCACTGTATGCCAAGACGGCCGGGGGGGGGGGGGGGGGGGGGGGGCAGGCGGACGGCGGGGGAGTCAAGGTGCAGGCTGCGGCGCATGCCACCCCGGCGGACCCCGACGGACCCCGGCCACCCGGTGCACCGGGAGGGGGTGGGGGGCTGCAGCATCCTAATCAGCTGCTGACTTTGCCAGGTGCGGCAAGCTGTCCCACCCACACCCAACTCGGAAAACAGTCGAAAATAGTCGCGAAAAATGTGTTTGTCTGTCCATCTCTCTCCCTTTCTCCCCCTTCACACCTCTCTCTCTCTCTATCTATCTATCTCTATCTCTATCTCCCTCTCTTGCTCTGTCTTTCCCTTTCTCGAGGGTTTGCTGGACGCGCCGTGCTATGTTGCCGCACCCTCACCGGCTGGGGTGCTCCGTGGGGGCGTAGCTGGCTGAGGCCGTTGTGGTGTTGCATACGGCCAGCCCGACCATCCACTTGTGCTTATACACCTTTCACTTCTCTCTCTGTCTCATCCTCTCACTCCCTCTCACTGCACGCACCACCCGTAAAATGTCTGCTGCGCGAAACGCACTCCTTTGGTCCCGAATGGGGCAGTCGGGGTGAATCGCATTCCGTGTTCAGCGCAGCCTAAAAAGTATGTGCTTGATTCAAAGCAATAGCGGTAGCTCGTGATTCTTGGAAGCTATTAATAATGACACTTCGGTGTATATGGATGACTGCCGCAAACACAGTCAAAATTCTGGGCCAAGATTTTTTTTCAAATTTAATATGCTATGCGGAGAATTTACAAGCGATTTAAAAGCGTGGGAACAAAAAAACAGTATGCTTGGTTTAAGACCTTTTTCTAGAGTGCGTTGTGCCTGTGAGCGCGCTGAGCCATGCCGGCGGCTGTCGGCCGCGGTGAGTATTGGCTTTGGCTCCATTTCAAAGACTGTCACCAGACTGCTGCTGTGCCGCGAGTGCACGACACGCGTGCAGACTTTCACCTCCGCGATAAATTTGCCAGAAACCCGCGCAAAGGTAAGCAAAACACGACGCGGGCGCCGTCACTCGGTGCTGACGGTGGCGGGCCGCTGCAGCGCGCCGAGGACCCGTCGTGAGGACCTGTGAGGGCCCGTGAGGACCTGTGAGGGCCCGTGAGGACCTGTGAGGGCCCGTGAGGACCTGTGAGGGCCCGTGAGGACCTGTGAGGGCCCGTGAGGACCTGTGAGGGCCCGTGAGGACCTGTGAGGGCCCGTGAGGACCTGTGAGGGCCCGTGAGGACCTGTGAGGGCCCGTGAGGACCTGTGAGGGCCCGTGAGGACCTGTGAGGGCCCGTGAGGACCTGTGAGGGCCCGTGAGGACCTGTGAGGGCCCGTGAGGACCTGTGAGGGCCCGTGAGGACCTGTGAGGGCCCGTGAGGACCTGTGAGGGCCCGTGAGGACCTGTGAGGGCCCGTGAGAACCCACGAGGACCCGCGAGGACCCGTTGTGAGGACCTGTGAGGGCCTGTGAGGACCCGTTGTGAGGACCTGTGAGGATCTGTCCGCCCCCCACCCTCTCCCCCACTTTACGATGCGGGCAAAGCGCTTGCTTTTCAACGCCTCCCGCAAGCTCTTAAAGTCCGCCCTTGCAAAAAAAAAAACAGGAAAATAAAACCTTCCGTGTAAAATACAACATGGCTAAAATTCAAGTAGCGGAACGGGACAAAAGCTGATCTTGGTGGTGGGGGTGACAAAGAGACCCAGACGTCGCCCCTTCCCTCCCTCCCCCTCCTTGTCTCTCTCTCTCTCTCTCTCTCGCTCGCACTCATTCGTTACACCGTCTCTCTCCGACCCCTTCCCCGCACCTGGCAACGCCGACGACACCACCTAGCGGCCGCAGCTGCAACTAAAAATAGCATATGATTAGCCAGCCCGGGCCGCGGGAGCCGCGGGGGCCGCGGGAGCCGCGGGAGCGGGGGTGCCACGGCCACATAGCCAGGTTCAAGATCACTGCCGTGAACGTGAAACGGCATTCCATGTGACGCCACGCGCCAGGCGGGGCCACGGTCTCGCAAGGCCCACGTGCGGCCCGGGCCATGAACATGACGATTCGTCAGTCTGTTTTGGCCCGCCAGTGTGCACTGCACCGAGAAACTACTGCACAGCAAAGCTGTAGTTTCCGTTCAGAAATGAGTAGTTCCACTGTCGAAAGAGAACTAGATAATTGGGAAAACTACAGCTTTTCCACGGTAACTGTTAACAGCACTTCAGTAAAACAACAAAACTACAGTTCAGGAAACTACAGTTTGGGTCCCGTAGTTTATACTGTAGTTTCACCGTGGACCCTTCCGCCCGCGGCTTCGTATAAATTAAGTTATGACCGCAGTGTTCCCAGCGTGTACTGCCAGAGACACACAGTTCTGCCGGGCGGACGCAGACGTGAGAGAGCGGTGTCAGCCGCGTTTGTCATGTAAACGGCAGAGCCACAGACAAGATTAATGGCCTCGGAGTCGGATTATTATTTTCACAAAGTCCTGACGCCCAGGGGGGGGGGGGCAGAAGGAGACTGCGAATCCTGCCTTCCTCCTGCACCCCAAATGCAACTGAACAATTTTGTCAGGGTGTACGATGCACATCCTTATTGAGAGGTGTGTGTGTGTATTATGCTGGCACAAAACAATTTCCTATGTGATGATGCAAAATCGGCCCTAGACTTAAAACCGCACCCCCTCTGAGACCACCGAGCACTAGCATCGACAGAATTATTTTTCAATGGTTTGTTTTCTTGTCACGTGCAATAAATCACCGTCGCAGTGACAGGTAAGTATTTTGGTCTCCGATTGTACACGCCAACGGACCAAAACTGGACTACCCTCCCCGGGTACTGCACGGTGCTGTGCGAGGCGGGCTGGGCGGATTCGATCCCTGGCGAAGCCGCTGCCAAAATCGATGGTGTACAAATGACGTGCTGAGTGAGCTGAGCTGAGTTTAGTTGGACAGTGGCGTCTTCGGGGCTGAGCAGCAGCAGCGCCAGCAGCCTTGTCCGCGGTCTCCGATTCCCGCCCCGACGACTCCGCGGTGTCAGTACTAATGTACAAGCCCTGTCGGCGCTTCGCGGGGGGCCTCGCCGGGGGGTCGCCCGCCTGTCGCCGACACGAGAGGTGTCAGTGGTCATCAGCCGGCCAGGATCACCTTCATGGGCGTAATACTATAATACAATTTATGCTTATTTTTTTAAAAAAGTTATTATTTGTAAAGGTGCGCACTGTTAAGAATTTTCTTGTACCCTCGATGGTTTAATTTTTTTTTGCAGGGAGTCTTTGTTAAATCACAAAGACGTGATTTGTAATTCCACAAGAAAGTTGACGTGAGTTTGGAAAACACGATCTTAAGTCATTCTGCTTTGCAGAACTTTGCCAGTAATCTTATTTTAAAAGAACACCCGTTAACTAACGGAGAAAGTCGTAAAAAACGTAACACGTCTCGTAAAATTTGTGTAAAATAATATTACAAGAAAAATCGTAAAATTAAGTTTTTGATTATTTTCCATCGTAATTTTGCAGCGCAGTGCAATCACGTTCTCATTTGGGGCGATGGAGATTCTTGGGACTTGATCAAAAATTGCAATTTGCGTACTGCAAAAAAAGAACATATGATAGTTGCATTTTTTTGGCACCGCGATTGGGAACAGGTGCATCGAGTACACACTGTGTCGTGCCTCCCGCTGCCCCGGTGCCAATAGTCATTCTGTATCACAATGTATTTCTCATTACAGCGATTTCCCCTTGAAGGAACGGGCGATACTGGGCAGGCGGACGAGATTCCGAGTCGGTAATGGGCTGCGAGTCGGTGTGCGAGTGCGAGAGAGACGGAAGGCCTGACCAGAGGGGAGGGGGCGGTAGCGAGCAACGCGAAAATAGCGGAGTGGCCACTTGGTCTCGACGGGGGCCTCGATGTCCTCCCCCTGGCCGTCGGCACGGGGAACAATGGCGGGCGGCGCGGCGGCGGCGCGGCGGCGGCGCGGCGGCCCGGGCAGGACCAGCGGGATAGAGGGATTAGTAGAGTGATGATGAAGGGGGAGGGGGGTAGGCGTTTGAGTTAGTGCCAGCGCCAGCCCCCTCACAATAGCAATAGTGCCGGGCGGCGCCGGGCGGTGCCGGGCGGCGCCGGGCGGTGCCGGGCGCCCGCACGCCTCCCTGACGCCAGGAGTCTTGTCCTCGGGGCCCCAGCACGCCTGCGGACGCTTGCGGACGCCTGTGGACCGGGCTATAGGCCGGCCTGTTGAGCAGCGCTGCCCGGCGGGATTGCCTACCCAGCAGGCGCTCGCCTCCAGCGGTGCCCTCGCGGTCCGAGCCGGATTGGTGTCAACTTGGTGCGCCTGGGGCGCCCGGCAGATAGGCAGCCCATCGTGCGCCAGTCGGCTGCCTTCGTAGCTCTGGCTCTGTCGCACTCGTGGGGTGCTCCATAAGTGTGTGTGTGAGAGGGAGAGAGAGAGAAGGGGCGGGGGGGGGGGGGGGCGGCTCCAAAAGAGAACAGGTTTCATGGAGAGGCTGGCTAGCTTGTTTTGCTCCGAAAGAGCCCTTTGCAGCGACTTTTAGGATTTTTCCCCGTCTCATAGCAAATAGGCGATAGCCTTGCCATTTTTTTGCCATTTTGGGGGGATTCCGGATTCCTGCGAGATCGCGAAAGTCCGGAGGTCTTACTCAGCTCATTGTATTTACCATTCATTCTTCCTGACAAATAACAAGTATAAGTCTGCGTTATCGGTATTCATGGCAGGAAAAGTTTATCAAATGGCACTTTGAGAAAAATACGATTGGCGATTTCTTTGAAAGCACCGCCGAATGCTTCCAGGACGCCCGGTTTCAACTCTTGAAGAATATCAACCCAATTATCGTTCAGGAACTTGTTCATTTGAGTGCCTGGAAAATAAGTGATTGTGATCAATTTCATGTTTTCCTGGCGCCGGTATTTCAGAGATATTTGTGGGGCACCATGTCGGTCGGGGTAACTTACTCAGTTCAGCGTTGCCGTTAAATAGATTGTCGAAGCGCATTCTCAGTCTGGTCGTGTTGAACTCGACACGGAAGTCCGTAACTTCTGCGTACTTCTCGCCGCCATTTTTCAGATACCTTGCGTTCACGTCAAAGAGACCTGTTGCATTTTCTGGAAAGGCTAACTGCGTTAACTTTCCAAAAAGTCGACAGTGCGCGGTCGAAACAGAGCTGAGCCCTGTTGAACCAACTATCTAGAAAATACTTGGAGAAACGAGAGTGCTTCACTGACCTAGTCGCAGTTCACAATCGCCTTCTCCCTGGATGGGCAGCACCAAGACTTTGCCGTTCACTCTGTACTTCCCTTTCATCGTGAGGCCCTCCGGCACGCCTGCGGGTCCGTGCCATCTAAATCTCTGAGGAAATTGGACCCTGCAACGAACCAAAATGTGCGGCCTAAGAAGCACTGCAACTGGAAATGGTGACTGAATTTCTGAGAAAAAAAACAGCAATATGAATGAGATCTAAAGCAGTCAATCCACAGAAGTTAGCATGAATATTCCGGCGTTACCGGACACTGGACGGCAAGGGCACGCGTAAAACACATTCTACATTCTGGTTTGATGGTTGAACGTAGCTGAACTGTTTCTCAAACGCACTGTAGGGGCTGCGGCAGCTTCAGGTTCTTGAGTCCGATTATATTAATGTCACTGAAGTGAAGATCGAGCGACACAGGTCCACGCCCCTGCCCTATATCGACCTGCGATATGAACAGTGGGTCAACCGGAAACACGCCCAGATCCTTCAGTCCTGCACATAACATCAGGGGCGCGGAGTTAATGGAAATGATTTAAATTGAATTTTAAATGTTGAAATGTGAAAAAAAGAGTGCCGATGCATGGTGGCAACACATACCATTGCCGCTCAGCTCTTTGACGGCAGAAAGGACGGCCCCGTTGAGGCACTCCCCCACCTTGGGGTCACTCCTCCTGCACTTCTTCCACGAGGCCGCTGCGAAAATAAGTAAAAAGGAGCCCGTGTTTAAGTTTAGTTTGTACACGAAACACAATTAGTGGTGCGGCCATAAGAGCTTTTATTCGGGATGAGAACGGGTTCGTCCGCCTATCGACTGGCCGTCGGCACATCTTTACGGCGCGACAACAGACAACAGACCGGCGAGATGCGCTCAGCGCGGAAAGGCCCACGCGCCGCGAGGCCCCAACACGGCGCATCGCCTCTTATCACTCAAATCGATGACATTCCGCTGTGCCGCGCGCCTCCACGCACCCGCGCCCAGCAGTGGCGGCGGTGTGGCTGTGTGCGAGAGAGACGGGACGCCCCGTTCGGCATTAACTGCGGCAGTGCGAGAGAGATGCGCGGTCGGGCGGTCGCGTTCTCTCTCGCACTCATCCGTGGCCCATCCCCTCTCACCCGCGGCGCAGCATAACAAAAACACACCAACGTCCCAAACTTATGCATGGCTCGTCCGCTTTCTTTGTTATCACACCGATAGAACAAATACAGTATGTGGAATAACGAATCAGTGTCGTGTCATCGTCTGCGCAACGCATTGTTTCAAAAAGTACGCATGGCGAGGTGTTGTTAAGGCATTCCAGCCGCCGCTCGAGAACGGAAGCGGTCCAGAGCCCCGTTAGAAATGCTTATTGTCGGGGCGCAATGCTCCCTGAACACACCGCACCATTCAAAATCCAACAAATACTCACGCAGGTCTTTCAAGGCCGCCGCAGCCGAGGCCGCCGCCGCTGCCAGGCACAAGACGGTGAGCAGCGCGCGCATGGCGAAGCGTCCGACCTCCCCGCTGCCGTCCGCTGGACTCCACCGCGCCGCGCCACCGCCCGCGGTTTTTACGACTTCCACCCCCTCCCCCACCTGCTGCCCAGCACGGGGGAAACTATTAGTGGCGGCGCATCCATATCGGCATAGTTCTCTCATTGTAGGGCGACGCTCAGAAATAATGTCCCGTAAACAATTAATTTTTTTTTTTTTGCCGTGGAGAGAAATCGTGCGTCAGACTTTGTACTCCTCGTCTAATGTTCCTAGTCACTAAAATTCCGAGGAAATTTTCGGTTTAAAAAATCTGCAATATTTCCGAAAATTTCTGAATATGCTTGCTTATGAAATATCCGACTATTTTTCCTAAAAATTATTTTCGCGAAAATTTCTTTTGAAAATTTGGGGACTAAAGACCTTATCCTCGTGGCATTTGCCGTATTCATGTGCGGGGCAGCGTGCCGCGCCGCTATCGCCAGGGGCTCTGACAGCCGCAGACCTTGCCTGCAGTGCCCGTGTGGGCACGGCACGGCACGGCACGGCACGGCACGGCGGCGGTCCGGCGCCGCCAGCCCCGAGGTCTGTCACTGCTTCCCCCGCGATGCCCGGCCCGGCCCCACTGGTGGTCGTCGTCCTGCTGAGCGCCCGGCTCGCCCGCGTCTCCGCCGCCGCCGCCGCGGTAGGGCCGCATGGCTGCAAACATTTATTTTCTGTTTTTGCCGCAAAGAACCTCTTATTTGGAGCAAATAACTCTGTTTCTCTGGTGGAGTAGAAATTTAGTACCTTAAAAACAAAACGGCTATTCTCGCAACCTCATTGGCTGATAAGAAACTGGAAAGAATTTGATTCGTGCGGCTCCCACGTCCGTAATGCGCGAGGAAATACAAATTACGGACGGGCATTACAAAAAGTATTTAAAAAGTATGCATGTAAAGGTGGATTCACGCTCGGCGACAATTTCGAGAGCGACAGCTGGGCGACAGGTAGCGACAGTTAGCGACACGTACAGTCGCAGAAAGTTCTCGGGCCTTTCTTCGTGTGCCGTAGGAGCGATTCCTGATCTTTTATTAGGAGCCAAATGGCAGCTCATGAGAATCGACACCCTTGCGATCCCTGTCGTCATCTTTTCTGTCGCTTCAGCACGCCAGGCCTCCGAGAGAAGCATCGAGTTGAACAGAGTCACCTACTGGCGGGAAGGGGGAGGAAATTCAAATCTGGGACAGTTCGCGACAGCTCGCGACCGACAGGGCGGACATAACCTAATCGGCAGTGAGAGCGCGACACCGGCGACACTCCGCGACACCCTCGGACCGGCGTCCAGCCAATGGGAAACTACTTGCGACACGTGGTGACGTCAGGGTCGCTGAGGTGTCGCACTAACTGTCGCTAGCTGTCGCGAACTGTCGCAGATATGAATTTTTCCCTCCCGACGCCAGAGGGCGGCTCTGTCCCACTCAACGAAGCTCTTGAAGAAGTATCGAACTGAAAGGACAAGAAAAGGATAACGACAGGGGTCGTAAGGGCGTTGCTTCTAAGGAACTGCCGTTTGCCTACTAACAAAACTGCAGAAATCGTTCCCACGGCACACGAAGAGCGACCCGGGAACTTTGGGCGACTGTACGTGTCGCTAACTGTCGCTACCTGTCGCCCAGCTGTCGCTCCAGGAATTGTCGCCGAGCGTGAATCCACCTAAACACGATCAAGTATCACGCTTAATGCGAATGCATGATAAAAGCATAACGTTAAATGCGATGCTTGATCCAACCATTTCGACATTCTTGGGGACGAGTTCTTGGCCCATACATTTTTGAGGGTTGTTGGGAACCACGGACAAGAATTGTAACTGCGATTCAGTGTGCCTACGTTTACTACCGAAACAATCGGCGGACAGCGCGAAAAAAAAACAAAGGGAAACGCTGATTCGCTACCGTTACGCGCACGCCACTTGTTATCAAACAAATACGCTGCTCGCGCGCTGTCAGCGCATGTTACTCCCTTATCTATCCGATCCAACTGTCGCACGGAAGTGCCTGTCTGGAGCCTTATCGCCCCCAAAACACAAGGCCAAAAACGTTGCGGCGGTTGCAGGGCCCGTACATACTTGAGCTCCTCGAGCTGGGCACTTGTCCAGCCAGCGAGGCTGGGCAGGTCGGCGATGACTGCGTCATTCTCGGCAACTTCCACCACAACCGCAGCATCGGCTCCGAGCGCGTCTTCACCGGCAACGCCACCGTCAAGAACGACCTGTTCGCGCGCGGAGCCACCTCGGTACGCACGCACCATTTACGTCTTACATAAACACATCTCACTTACAGTAATCGCTATGTTTCAATTTCAAAACGATACATTTAAAAAAAAGTTGCAGTAAACATGAAATTTCTAGATAACTCTGGACGTGGCAAAATGGGATCCTGTCTCTGGTTGGCGAAACCACTTCCTGCTCATGTCGCTCGGCGAGTTCTGCTTCGTGATGGAGGAGGTGGGGCGTGAAGCCGTCAAACAGATCAAGACTGTCGTCAGGGAGAACTTCCCAAAGAAGTGCCCCATACCGAACGTGAGTCACACTGCATTTGTTCGATCAAACGTGTGGTGCACTTAAGAGGGTATTCCGTAGGAGTCTAAAACGGAAGTACGTCCTTCTCGTCATCGTCTCCACTTCCGGTTCAGACACATCCGGAATACCCTATTGTTGTTAATCCTTACCATTCTAACCATTTCCGGTGCCTTCAGCAACGGGATTTCCTCTTAGTGTCAGTGTCTGAGCAGGGGCTGTGGAGTGCGAGCAGCGCACTCATCCGCCTCGGCCAGCTGGGCCACTTCCCCGCGCTGCCGTACGGCCGGTTCCGCGTGCACACCCTGGCCTACCACCTCAAGAGGCCCAAGGACAGGGCACCGCGGGCGTGCGTTCGAATGGTGGTCAACGTCCACCCCAAACTCAGTTAAAAATGTCAAGAAAATTTTTTATTCGTCAATTAAAATGGATATACTGGGGCAAACATTAATATTATTCAGGGGCTCAGACTCGCCCTCTTTCTCTCTCTCTCTCTCTCTCTCTCTCTCTCTCTCTCTCTCTTCCTCCCGTCAAGCCGTCGTCATTGGTGACCGTTGTTCGCACCCTGTCTGTCGCTCCCCACTTCCCGCTTCGTTTCGAGGAACGGGTCACCGCACTCGCCTCGCACACCCGCGAGTAGTCCACGTAGTCCGCCGTCGAGGCAGGCAGCCCAACGCACTCTGCTTGCACACCTCACCACACACACAGAGATAACACTCGCCGTCTTTTAAGTCGGCTTCCTCGACAAGAGAATGTCAGCGGTTCGCCGCCCAACGGTTTACTCAATGGTAGACCCTGCGGCACGGTGTTCTTTAGTCGTGTTTGCGAAAAACACGAAAGACCCTCCCGCCGCTCGTGTTGTTTTCCCTGCGCATCTGCAGTGGTCAGCGAAAGCCGTCGGTGGGATTGTGGGAAACGCGTGTGCTAATGTACAGCGCGGGGACACCTGAGGTGAGTCAGTGCCCGCGCCACCGTACGATAGACTGCCACACCAAAACCGCCCTAGATAATCTAGCGCACCTGGCTCGAAAGCCGGGATCGCCAAAGTCGATCTCTGCCATACTCCGTTATCTGGCGTCACAACGTGCGCGGGGAGTGGCTGCAAGGCAGTCACTGCTCCTCGCCGCCGCCGAGGCTCACAATGTTGACCGCGGCTCGGCTCCTGGTCTGCCTCATGCTGGTCGTCATCAGCAAGGACAGCGCCGGGGACCTTCTCCAGAGCATCAGGAGTCTGCCCAGCGCCCAGGAGCACAGGTGCGTACCGTGGCAGCCGGCGGAAAGTTAATTGTCCTCAAACTGCAATTCAAACAGCATCAGTAGCAGTATCTGAGAATCACACTGTCGTTGTCTAGAATGGCAACGGTCCCGGCTCCGGGATCCGGCAATCCTGCTGTATGTTTTTAACCCCATTACTGCCGCCGAATTTGTAGGTTTTCCAATTCGGCCATCTGCGGTCCTCTGATAAATAAAAAATAATGCCTCATTTGTTGACACACATCACACGCTCCCTGGCATTTGCGCAGGGTGACTTCCGTGTTCGGCGATGTGCGGATTCTGTCCGACGACCCGGCCGCGACCAGATCCTCGAACTGCTCCGACTGCGGGCCCGGGTCAGCGAGCTGCTCGGGGTGCAAGGCCAGCCAGTGCCCCGAGCGAGTGGTGACCGCCTGCCGGCCGCGCTGCTCCAGCATCGCACTCTCCTGCGTGCAGGAGCGGTGCGGGGGCCTGTCCATGGCGGGGTGCGCCGAGAAGTGCATCAAGGTGCGGCTCTAGGAGGTGTGTCTCTGAGTCCGGTGACGCTGTACTGTCTGATGCGCTCTCTGCCCCCGGCCAGGAGTCCGCGGTGACCGCCGTGGCGTGCATGACAGCCGAGCGGGTGTCGTGCGGTGTGGCGTGCGACGTGTCGTGCGCGTGCCCGGAGAGCTGCAGCAGCACAGGGGGCGCACCGCACGGCGCACCACCCCTCCTTCCCAGCCTGGCCGCAGCTGCGGCCGTCGCAGCGCTCTCGTGGCGCCACCTCGCGGCTGCGTGAGGCGGACTCCTATCTGCCCCTGACTGCGGTGCAGAGAGACTGCCTATTTTAACGCCATCAGCATCTCGGATGCCGGTGGACCGCCAACGTCGTCGAGAGCCACAATCAATGTGTGTGACATTCGGAAAAAAATGAATCAAGAGGATGCCCGTATTAATAAAACCGTATTTTTTTAACTTTTCAATTCTAGTGTTTTGTAATAAAAGTGTCTTTGTTCTGACCGGCATTTGCTTGATTTAAGAATGGCAGATTGTGTGTGTATGTGTTAACTGATATTCTTAGACCGAACCGATGTGATACTGTTTCATTATGGGTCGAGAACGAGAAAATGCACAAATGTGGATTTTCATAAGACAAGTGAAAGTGCAGTGCGATGAATCGATGCCATTTTTATCACACTCTGTTCATAAAAATTACTGAGGCGTGACCTGGCGCTGGCCTGGTAACTTCAGCGCTGGTCGCCCACGTGCAAAGCAGCGGCGCGTGAATATTAGTACACTACATTGCCCACTACATCCGCAGTGGTGACGGTTTGTGGGGCGCAGCGCTCCGTCAGGCCGCTGACTTCCACCGCCTGGGCACCTTACTCTTCCGGGGCTCGAGGGAGATTCTGAATCCGTCCGCTCTCTTGAGGATGATGTCGGCTGTCATCTGCCAGTCCTCCTCGGGGACGGTGGTGTGCACGCGGTAGTTCCGGAGGATGGTCGACAGCAGAATCTTGAGCTTGAGCATGGCGTACTTCCGGCCTGAACGACAACGAGAAAACACGTACAGAACAGCCCTGTACCAATGTTTTGAGAGTACAACCGAATGGCACTAATAACAAGTTTCTCTTACCGACGCAGCTCCTGGGGCCCGCGCTGAAGGGGATGAAGGAGTAGTAGTGGCGACTCGCCGCGGCCTCGGGCAAGAAGTTGTCGGGGTTGAAAACTTCCGGATTAGGATAAATGTGCGGGTTTCGGTGGACCTTCATGATGGGAATGGTAACGGTGCAGCCAGCGGGGATAATGTAGCCTGCGGCTGAAAGACAAAGATGGACTTTTAGGACAACAATCAAGAGGAGGCACCCGGCCTTGAAGTAGAAAAATGTATAATGATAGTATGAAAAAAAAACAGGCAGTATTATTTACTTACGCAGTGTTGCCTCTTCACGCAACGTGCGTGCGATTACAGGCACTGGGGGATACATGCGAAGGGTCTCCATTAGACATCGTTCCAAGTACTTCATTTCTAGAGTGTCTTGGAAAGTGGCAGGACGGTCGGAGTCGCCGAAGATCTCGTCTATCTCCTCACAGACTCTGTCCTGGATGTCCTGGTGCAGACCCATCATGCAGAGGAAGAAGGAGCTGCCTGCAGCGGTGGTATCGTGGCCTTCAAACATGATCGTGTCCACCTCCTCCTTAATGTCCCGATCGGTGAGGACCACGCCGTCCTGTGAAGACTCAATGAGCAGGTCGAGGAAAGCCAGGCGCTTCTTCTCGCCGACGTCGTTGTCGTCGAGGTCCAAGTCGTCCTTGAGCATGGAGCTCTGTCCGTACGACATGCCGGTGTCCTCCGTCGCGGCATCCGTCGCGGCATCCGTCGCGTTTTCGGACATTTTTATATCAGAGTTGACCGCCAGGGTACCTCGAAGGCCCTTGTAGAATCCCTCCTTTTTGCTCTTGATGACGCGCTTCGTAAGGCCATGGATGATACCCAGTAGGCGCTTCTGTTCACCGAAGTATTTGGTGAGGCGGAAGATAGTCTCTGGGTACAGCCAGAACCGCGTGTGGCGCATGTGCAGTATGTCACACATCTTCATGACGGCCATGGCGTACTCGTAGCCGGACTTCTGCTCTCGCTTACTAACACCCATGGCCGTCTCCAGGAGAATCTCGACAGTAGTCTGGCTCATATAGTCATGCACGTCGAACTCACGGCCAGCCTCTCTGCGCATCTTATTAACGACTTCTAGGCTGTTGTGATTGAACTGCTCAATGAAAGACTTCAGTACATTGAGGTGGAAGGTAGGAGCGATGAGCTTGCGGTGTGAGCGCCAGTGTTCGCCGCTGGATATAAGCAGGCCCTTGCCGAACCACGGCCTGAAGAGCCGGTACTCGTCGGACTTCTCGAGATGCACATTACTGCCCAGGATGACTTCGACGTCACGGGGATCCTGCAGCCCGACGTAGAGTAGCGGTCCGATCCAGATCTTAAGCGGGGTGTCCCATGGCAAGTCTTTGGCGTGTTGCCAAAATATTTTGTACACATCTGCAACAGAAGATGACAAACAATGATTTTCCACCTCACGCGAATCAAATAAAATAAATCATTGTGCATCTTGTGGGAGGTTAGGTAAACTTACCCTGAGCACTACGCACATGTACCAGCTCGTGCGCAGACCCTATTATTGGGTAACTCTTAGGTCCTGGGATTTTGTCGCCCAGCTCATACATCCGCCTCCGTGAGTAGCGGAAGTACGCATACCACAGGAGAACGGCCGGCATGAAGAGGTACCAGAACACCACCGACGGCGTCATCACGTCTACGGCCGCCATATTTGTCTGTGAAAAGCTTTAAACACTGTTCTAGTCAGTGCCATAAAAAAATGTAAAATTCCATCGAGAAATTGAGAATCTTGGCGCCAACCTGCCGATGCTTTTAAATAGACGATTCCATTGTGACTGGTGACGTCATTGAGTCCAGTAGGAATATAAAAGGAAGGACAGCAGCCGTACCGAAATTGTCTATTGCCCTGACATAAGTTATACAGCTCAGGTCTGATAACATGTGTTTATTTTATATTCCTTGGATTACCTCCACTGTCACGCACAGCTCTACAGTATGGGGACAATCCGTTGGAGAACTTTGCTAATTTTATTTTCCGAAATGGACGGAATTTTCAAACGTTTGCATTGTCAACAACGCATTGACGTCTTCATGTCGGCCAAAGCACTCACCCTAGATAACTGTATTCCTTTGCTGCTCGGTGCGGGCTTATTAAAAGACAGCACCTCTTCCTGCAAGATTGAACACTGAACTAAATGAGCAGTGCCGGTCGGCCCTGGCTTTTGAGACGGTTAATCAAATCAGCATCTGTTCTAATTGACCTTAAGGTAAGGACAGTGTGCTGCGCGAAGACAGTACGCACCGATTGTGTGTACGGCACGATGTAAACGAACATTCGCACTCATCCTTAATTCATAAGCTCATGGCTGGGAGTGAACGTGCATGGGTGGGTTCTCTCGGGGCGCAAGTGCATAGTACGAGACCCGGAGCCAATCTCGTGGGCGTATATGAGGAACTACAGGAGGTGGAAACGACGAGTACAGCAGAAACAAAGGAAATGCATCGTAACTCAGTGTCAGCTGTTTTATTCAGAAGGCAGCCGAAAAGACGCGAGTCTTAGACGGTGGGGTAGCTGGCCATGGTAGCGATGCCACAGGAGTTCTTGTGGTTGCGGGCCATCCTGATGTAGCCGTTCTCGCCCCAGTGGGGTCCCCACGAGTTCTTGACGATCCAGTAGTCCTGGCCCTTCTTGCCGCTGGTGGTGCCGTAGCCGACGGCCAGCACGCCGTGGTCAAGGCTTCTCTCGGAGTTGCCACAGAACCAGCTGGAGTAGACACCTGCGGGGGCAAGAACACCAAAATAATATGACTTTTCGTACATTTTTGAGAATTCTGTCGTGAAAAGTGAAAATGAGATTTTTGAATCTATGTTCTTCAACACAATAATTCGGCGTTAGCAGAATACACGTACCGCCAGAGTAGAAGCTGAATGTGAAGGGGCTAGCGTCAATGGCGACGGATACGGGGCCGACGGTCTCAACGGCGTGCTGCAGGTCCTTTTCAGTGGGGTTCACGTCGACGAAGCCAGTGTCAGAACCAGCCTTGTTCTTGACGTCGTAACCGCAGTACCCATCCTACAGTAAAAAACAAATGTTCAGTGTGGAAACGTCGAGTTTGAGTTCCGCGCCGTACGGGCACCTACCCTGGCGGTGTACGGGTAGGAAGTTTCAGAGTCAATGCCGTCGTTGTCAGCAATGTACTGGAAGGCGGCGTCCATGGTGCCGCCGTTGCAGCCTTCCATCTGGTACTTCTGGCCCCTGGTGCAGTCCACCAAATTCTGCTCGCTGAGCGAGACCAGCTTGCCGGTCTTCTTGGCCAGCTGACCTTCGAGAGCACCAGTCTGGAAGAAAACGGCAAGGAGTGGTGCACACAATGTAGTACTCTCACTTCGTAGGGTTTCCTTTAAGCTCAGCATGTTCTTTGTTGTTTACGACGTGCTTTGTAATACGGGGATTCATACGGAAGATCTCATAGAGACCTCGAATGTATTTCTTTCAAAGGGTCGGTTCGGTATAAATGCACACGGCTCGTGACTTGCGTGACTCGCACTTACAGCGCTGAAAGTCCAGCAGGAGCCGCAGGAGCCCTGGTCCTTCACAGGGGTGACGTAGCCGCTCTTCCTCCAGTCAACGCTCTCGGCGGCCTTGTGGTTGGCGGGAGCGAAGTGCACCTTCCGGCTGGGCCTGGACGAGTTGGCGCGGAAGCCGTTCATGGCCTCAACTAACTCGTGGGTGAGCTAGAGTCAGAGTAAAGAAATAAGTCGGCTAGCCAGGACTGCCAATGCAGTGGAGAAGGTACTCGTGTCTTACCAGGTCAGCGAACTGGTTGACAGCCAGGGTGAAGGATTCCTCACCCCTGTGGTAACGCTCATTGTGTTGGGCGATCCTGAGCAGGTTCTCCTTGAAGATTTTGCTGCGGTGTAGCTCCACGTGCGGAGAAGCGTAGCTCTTGCCGTGCTTCAGCTGCAGTGGAGAAACAGGCCGAAATGACATTTCATCTACATTCGGAGTTTTTCATCACCTGCCTCTACATTTGGAGCAAGTCAGCACAAAGAACATGGCGCATTTGTGCCGTAATCGCACGCGAGCTCTGGAAGCTTACGACACGGCAGTCATCCTCTTAGGGTTGCAAACTTGTGGCCATCGTATACACTGAATGCCGATCAAAGCTCTCATACTAGGCGATTGTGAAGCCCACACCGGAGTTTTTCTAACCTTAAAGCTCTCAAACTGGCTTTTGACCTCAGCGTCAGGGATCCTGACGGCACAGGCGACCGCCGCGAGGGAAGCGACGACGAGAAGGACCTTCATGGTTACTTGCTGTAAAAAAAGAGGACAGGGGCTACAGTCAAGAAGCAAAGGTCTATTTTTGCAGTAATATATCTTGATGAAATTCGCAGTAAACGCGAGGCTTGGCGGCTCGCCGCCATTCAGGAGGCACAGAAACGGCTGTCGGCGATGTGCTACTCACCAGCAAGGACGCCCAAGTGCTGAAGAGTAGCCAGGGTCATCCTATTAAAGGGGGCGCTGCGGAGCTTATCAGCCCCCGTCGCGCGTTTTTGAAGAGCACCCTCAACGCAGTGCACGTAGAACGCCGATGTTATCAGCAAAATTGTGGACGCTGCCTTGTGCTTCATGCATTGTGAAAGAAAAAATATGTCGGTGGGGCCTCTCAATTCCTTGTTTTCCCTCCTGATAGACGTCAGCAATATTATCAAAACTTTTAAGTGGTTGCTCTCTCGCATGCTGTTGTCAGTGGTGTGAGGGTAAAGGTCGCCAGATCGTGTGCGTGCAGTGTGCAATGTCTCCCTAGAGGGGTCGTTATGTTCGCGTACGAAGTCAATAAAAATCTTCGATGCCATGTGAACGGAGCTAGGGGGTCATGAAGGGTAGCAAGGACTTCTCGGAACGATCAGCCAGCTGCCTGTCGAAGCAATTGGGCAGAGGACCTTCAACAGGACTCAGGACAACAAGCAGATGTCGCTTTAAAAATATCTGTGCATCACTAAGTGTCATGAGGTACATGCAGACATCAACCGGCAAGCTAAGTCGCAATGTAATTAAATGTTGCTTGGGGTTTTCATTATTGCAAACAATGACCTATAAAGCAGAAATTACTTGAAACGTCACTAAATGAGAACCGTGAGCACAGCAGTGACACGCAGAATGTAAATCCGTGTAAACCTCGTGGATCAATGAAATCCTGACTTATTGCATTCATTAGTTTTAAAGCCGTGGCATGAGCAGTGGTATCGAGGTAATCAAAAACTTCCAATTTCTGTTCGCAATTTATTGCGAACTTCGGGATGTGGCCTACGCCATCACATCAAACATTAAACATCAACATCAAACATTAAAAGAATGACGGAAGACGCAACCCCCATGCATCCGGATTCGCTTCGGCCCGTCGAGCAGGCGCCGACGCAGATGGACTATTCGACTCCGCTCTCGCTGCCTCCGCTGGTATTTGATGGCTGCTTCTGAGAGTGATTCTCAGGCAGACAGATAGAAGACCGTCGACGGCATCAACCACGCACAGGGCTTTGGGGCAGCATTGTCTTCCGCACCTGTATGTGCCGGATAGGCAACTAGGAGGGCCTGTACACAACGGAAACAAAATTAGACTTTGCCTATCTGAAAAGTTTCGCAAATTATTGTCAGCAAATAAGCCACAAGACTGTCATCCTACAAACTCACCCTGACATGTTGTCTGGGACTCGTCCGACCCATCGCCGCAGTCGTCATCGCCGTTGCAAGTTCTGTTACGCGGTATGCATCTTCCGTTTGCACATCTGAACTGAGTGCTACTGCAGTTGCAATTGCTTTCGTCTGAACCATCCAT
Organism: Megalurothrips usitatus; assembly: GCA_026979955.1. NCBI lineage: Eukaryota > Metazoa > Arthropoda > Insecta > Thysanoptera > Thripidae > Megalurothrips > Megalurothrips usitatus. The sequence goes on from CM049601.1 coordinate 4,101,311, forward strand.
GCAATCTCTGACACCATTACACACCCTTGTACTGTTGATACACTGGCCGTTAGCACACCTGAATTGCGAACTACTGCAATTGCAGTTAAGCTCATCAGAACCGTCGTTGCAGTCTACCCGTCCGTCACACCTCTTCGAAGGATCAATACAAGTTCCATTGCCACATTTAAATGAGTTATTCCTGCAGGGGCACATCATTGCACATTCATCTAGTCCGTTCCCACAATCGTCTTTCCCGTCGCATTTCATTGACAAGTCAATGCACTTTCCATTGTTACACGAGAACTGTGTTCCGTTACAACCGCACATCTTCGCACATTCGTCAGAGCCATCCGCACAGTCCGCGTGTCCGTCACATACATATGTACGATTAACACACTGACCATTAGTACATCTGAACTGTGTGCTGCTGCAGCTGCAATTTCTCTCGTCGGAGCCGTCTGAGCAATCGCTCACGCCGTCACAAACCTTGGCACGATCAACGCACTGGCCGTTCGTGCACCTAAACTGGGTGCTGCTGCAGCTGCAATTTCGCTCATCCCCATTGTCAGGACAGTCATTATTTCCATCGCATACCTTAGAGCGATCGATGCACTGGCCGTTGCTACACCTGTATTGTGAGCTGAGACAGCTGCAGTTCCTCTCGTCTGATCCATCTGGACAGTTATTGTATCCATCGCATACCTTACTACGGTCAATGCACTGTCCGTTAGAACATCTGAACTGCGAACTAGTGCAGCTGCAATTCACTTCATCGGACCCATCTGGGCAATCGTTACGACCATCGCACACTTTACTGCGGTCAATGCACTGGCCATTGCTACACCTATACTGATCACTCCTGCAGCTGCAGTTCTGTTCGTCAGCACCGTCAGGGCAGTCGTTACGTCCGTCGCAGACCTTCGTACGGTCAATGCACTGCCCATTGCTACATCTGTACTGCGTGCTACTGCAGCTACAGTTCTTTTCATCCGCCCCGTCGGGGCAATCATTGCGTCCGTCACAAATCTTGGTACTGTCAATGCACTGCCCGTTAGAACATCTGTACTGCGAAGTACTGCAAGTGCAATTCTTTTCGTCCGATCCGTCTGGGCAGTCATTGTTGCCATCGCACACCTTAGTGTTACTAATGCATTGACCGTTAGAACATCTGTATTGTGAACCAGTACAAGCGCAATTCTTTTCGTCGCCGCCATCAGGACAATCGTTACGACCATCGCAAACATTACTGCTGTTAATACATTGGCCGTTGCTACATCTGTACTGTGTGCTTCCACAACTGCAGTTCCTTTCGTCTGAACCGTCAGGACAATCATTGCGGCCGTCACATATTTTGGTACTGTCAATACACTGGCCGTTAGAGCATCTGTACTGAGATGTGCTACAGGTACACGTCATTTCGTCTGACCCATCGGGACAGTCATTTCGGCCATCGCAGACTTTAGTGTTATCAATGCACTGCCCGTTAGAGCACCTATACTGGGTGTTCGTACAGGCACAATTCTTTTCGTCGCATCCATCGGGGCAGTCGTTACGTCCATCACATACTTTGGTGCTGTCGATGCACTGTCCATTCCTACAACGGTATTGGTTACTCCTGCACGTACAGTTCAGCTCGTCCGACCCGTCAGGACAGTCGTTATTGCCATCGCAGATCTTGCTGCCGTCGATGCACTGGCCATTGCCGCATTTATACTGCGTGCTGCTGCAAGTGCAGTTCCTCTCGTCTGATCCGTCAGAACAGTCGTTGTTCCCATCACACACCTTTGTGCGGTCGATGCACTGGCCGTTACTGCAGCGATATTGATCAGGGCTGCAACTGCAATTTCTCTCGTCGGAACCGTCAGGGCAATCGTTGCGACCGTCACAAACCTTGGATCGGTCAATGCACTGGCCATTGCTACATCTGTACTGGTCACTTCTGCAACTGCAATTCTGTTCGTCAGATCCGTCGGGACAGTCATTACGGCCATCACAGACCCTTGAGCGGTCAATGCACAGGCCACTGCTACATCTGTACTGATCACTTCTGCAACTGCAGTTTCTCTCGTCCGAACCATCAGGGCAGTCGTTTCGTCCATCACATATTTTAGACCGGTCGATGCACTGGCCGTTTCCGCACCTGTATTGAGTACTGGAGCAGCTGCAATTCTGCTCATCAGATCCGTCTGGGCAATCGTTGTTGCTATCACAGACTTTACTGCGGTCGATGCATTGGCCATTGCTACACCTGTACTGACTACTTGAGCAACTGCAATTTCTTTCATCAGAAGCGTCAGAGCAGTCATTGCGGCCATCGCATATCTTCGAACGGTCAATGCACTGGCCGTTACTGCATCTGTACTGATCACTTCTGCAACTGCAATTTCTCTCGTCAGAACCGTCGGGGCAGTCATTACGGCCGTCACAGATCTTTGTGCGATCAATGCACTGACCATTGCTGCATCGGTACTGCGTGCTGCTGCAGCTGCAGTTCCTTTCGTCCGCACCATCGGGGCAGTCATTACGTCCGTCACAGATGTTAGTGCTGTTAATGCATCGGCCATCCGCACAGCGGTACTGAGACGGGCTGCAGGTGCAGTTCCTTTCGTCGGAGCCGTCTGGGCAGTCATTGTAGCCATTGCAAACCTTAGTATTATTGATACATTGTCCGTTCGAACACCTGTATTGTGAACTAGTGCATGCACAATTTTTCTCGTCGCATCCGTCAGGGCAGTCATTGCGTCCATCGCAAACCTTACTGCTGTCAATGCACTGTCCATTGTTACATCTGTACTGAGTACTTCCACAACTGCAGTTCCTTTCGTCCGATCCATCAGGGCAATCATTGCGGCCGTCACATATTTTCGTGCTGTCAATGCACTGACCATTAGAACATCTGTACTGGGATGTGCTGCATGTACAGTTCTTTTCGTCAGACCCGTCAGAACAGTCATTGCGACCATCACAGACTCTAGTGTTATTAATACATTGCCCGTTAGAACACCTATATTGGGAGCTCGTACAGGCACAATTCTTTTCATCACATCCATCGGGGCAATCGTTACGTCCATCACATACCTTCGTGCTATCGATGCACTGTCCATTGTTGCATCGGTATTGGTTGCTTTTGCACGTACAGTTCATCTCGTCTGACCCGTCAGGACAGTCGTTATTGCCATCGCAGATCTTGCTACCGGCGATGCATTGGCCGTTTCCGCATTTATATTGCGTGCTGCTGCAAGTGCAGTTCCTCTCGTCTGAACCGTCAGGACAGTCGTTGTTCCCATCACACATCTTAGTGCGATCAATGCACTGGCCGTTGCTGCACCGATATTGTGAAGGTGTGCAACTGCAATTTCGCTCGTCGGAACCATCTGAGCAATCACTGCGGCCGTCACACACCTTAGACCGGTCAATACATTGGCCGTTGCTACATCTGTACTGGTCACTTCTGCAACTGCAATTCCTCTCGTCGGAACCGTCAGGGCAATCATTTTGTCCATCGCAGATCTTCGTACGGGCAATGCACTGTCCATTGTTACATCTGTACTGATCGCTTCTGCAGCTACAATTTTTCTCGTCCGCCCCATCAGGGCAGTCGTTGCGGCCATCGCATATTTTAGACCGGTCAATACACTGGCCGTTACTGCACCTATATTGAGAGCTAGAGCAGCTGCAATTTCGTTCGTCTGATCCGTCGGGACAGTCGTTGTTGCCATCACAGACTTTGGTGCGGTCAATACATTGACCATTACTGCACCGATATTGAGATGAACTGCAACTGCAATTTCTTTCGTCGGAACCATCAGGGCAATCGTTGCGACCGTCACAAACCTTAGATCGGTCAATGCACTGGCCACTGCTACATCTGTACTGGTCACTTCTGCAACTGCAATTTCTCTCGTCAGAACCGTCAGGGCAATCGTTACGGCCGTCACAGATCATTGTTCGGTCAATACACTGTCCATTGCTGCATCTGTACTGCGTGCTACTGCAGCTGCAGTTTTTCTCATCTTCCCCATCAAGGCAATCATTACGTCCGTCACAGATGTTAGTGCTGTTAATGCATCGGCCGTCCGCACAGCGGTACTGAGACGGGCTGCAACTGCAGTTCCTTTCGTCGGAGCCGTCGGGGCAGTCATTGTAGCCATTGCAAACTTTAGTGTTGTTGATACATTGTCCGTTCGAACACCTGTATTGTGAACTGGTGCATGCACAATTTTTCTCGTCGCATCCGTCAGGGCAGTCATTGCGTCCATCACAAACCTTAGTGCCGTCAATGCACTGTCCATTGTTACATCTGTACTGAGTACTTCCACAACTGCAGTTCCTTTCGTCTGATCCATCAGGGCAGTCGTTGCGGCCGTCACATATTTTCGTGCTGTCAATGCACTGACCATTAGAACATCTGTACTGGGATGTGCTGCATGTGCAGTTCTTTTCGTCAGACCCGTCAGAACAGTCATTGCGACCATCACAGACTCTGGTGTTATTAATACATTGCCCGTTGGAGCACCTATATTGGGAGCTCGTACAGGCACAATTCATTTCATCGCTTCCATCGGGACAATCGTTATGTCCATCACATACCTTGCTGCTATCGATGCACTGTCCATTGTTGCATCGGTATTGGTTGCTTCTGCACGTACAGTTCATCTCGTCTGACCCGTCAGGACAGTCGTTATTGCCATCGCAGATCTTGCTACCGTCAATACATTGGCCGTTAGCGCATTTATATTGCGTGCTGCTGCATGTGCAGTTTCTCTCGTCTGATCCGTCAGAACAGTCGTTGTTCCCATCGCACACCTTTGTGCGGTCGATGCACTGGCCGTTGCTGCAACGGTATTGAGATGAACTGCAACTGCAATTTCTCTCGTCCGATCCGTCGGGGCAGTCATTACGACCGTCACACACCTTAGACCGGTCAATACATTGGCCGTTGCTACATCTGTACTGGTCACTTCTGCAACTGCAATTCTGTTCGTCAGATCCGTCTGGACAATCATTTTGTCCATCGCAGATCTTTGTGCGTGCAATACACTGGCCATTGTTACATCTGTACTGATCGCTTCTGCAACTGCAATTTCTCTCGTCCGAACCATCTGGGCAGTCGTTTCGTCCATCGCAAATTCTGGAGCGGTCAATACACTGGCCGTTGCTGCACCTGTATTGAGTACTAGAGCAGCTGCAATTTCGTTCATCGGATCCGTCGGAGCAATCGTTGTTGCCATCGCAGACTTTAGTTCGGTCGATGCATTGGCCGTTGGTGCACCTGTATTGAGAACTAGTGCAACTGCAGTTTCTTTCATCCGAACCGTCAGGACAGTCATTGCGTCCATCGCAGACCTTTGAGCGGTCAATGCACTGGCCGTTGCTACACCTGTACTGGGTGCTGGTACAGCTGCAATTCCTTTCGTCGGATCCGTCAGGACAATCATTACGCCCATCGCACATCTTGGTTCGATCAATACACTGGCCGTTGCTACACCGATATTGAGTGGTGCTGCAGCTGCAGTTTTTCTCGTCTGAGCCGTCAGAGCAATCATTGCGGCCATCGCAGACTTTAGTGTTGTCAATACACTGACCATTTGGACACCTTAACTGAGAGGGACTGCAAGTGCAGTTCTTTTCATCAGATCCGTCAGAACAGTCGTTGCGGCCATCACAGACTTTAGTGTTGTTGATACATTGTCCGTTGCTGCACCGGTATTGGTAGCTGGTGCAGGCACAATTTTTCTCGTCGCATCCGTCAGGGCAGTCATTGCGTCCATCGCAAACCTTGGTGCCGTCAATACACTGTCCATTGTTACATCTGTACTGAGTACCTCCACAACTGCAGTTCCTTTCGTCTGATCCATCAGGGCAGTCGTTGTGGCCGTCACATATTTTCGTGCTGTCAATGCACTGACCATCAGAACATCTGTACTGGGATGTGCTGCATGTGCAGTTCTTTTCGTCAGACCCGTCAGAACAGTCATTGCGGCCATCACAGACTCTGGTGTTACTAATACATTGCCCGTTGGAGCACCTATATTGGGAGCTCGTACAGGCACAATTCATTTCATCGCTTCCATCGGGGCAATCGTTACGTCCATCACATACCTTGGTACTATCGATGCACTGTCCATTGTTGCATCGGTATTGGTTGCTTCTGCACGTACAGTTCATCTCGTCTGACCCGTCAGGACAGTCGTTATTGCCATCGCAGATCTTGCTACCGTCAATACATTGGCCGTTAGCGCATTTATATTGCGTGCTGCTGCATGTGCAGTTTCTCTCGTCTGATCCGTCAGAACAGTCGTTGTTCCCATCGCACACCTTTGTGCGGTCGATGCACTGGCCGTTGCTGCAACGGTATTGAGATGAACTGCAACTGCAATTTCTCTCGTCCGATCCGTCGGGGCAGTCATTACGACCGTCACACACCTTAGACCGGTCAATACATTGGCCGTTGCTACATCTGTACTGGTCACTTCTGCAACTGCAATTCTGTTCGTCAGATCCGTCTGGACAATCATTTTGTCCATCGCAGATCTTTGTGCGTGCAATACACTGGCCATTGTTACATCTGTACTGATCGCTTCTGCAACTGCAATTTCTCTCGTCCGAACCATCTGGGCAGTCATTGCGTCCATCGCAAATTCTGGAGCGGTCAATACACTGGCCGTTGCTGCACCTGTATTGAGTACTAGAGCAGCTGCAATTTCGTTCATCGGATCCGTCGGAGCAATCGTTGTTGCCATCGCAGACTTTAGTTCGGTCGATGCATTGGCCGTTGGTGCACCTGTATTGAGAACTAGTGCAACTGCAGTTTCTTTCATCCGAACCGTCAGGACAGTCATTGCGTCCATCGCAGACCTTTGAGCGGTCTATGCACTGGCCGTTACTGCATCTGTACTGGTCACTTCTGCAACTACAATTCCTTTCGTCGGATCCGTCAGGACAATCATTACGCCCATCGCACAACTTGGTTCGATCAATACACTGGCCGTTGCTACACCGATATTGAGTGGTGCTGCAGCTGCAGTTTTTCTCGTCTGAGCCGTCAGAGCAGTCATTGCGGCCATCGCAGACTTTGGTGTTGTCAATACACTGACCATTTGGACATCTTAACTGAGAGGGACTGCAAGTGCAGTTCTTTTCATCAGATCCGTCAGGACAGTCGTTGCGGCCATCACAGACTTTAGTGTTGTTGATACATTGTCCGTTGCTGCACCGGTATTGGTAGCTGGTGCAGGCACAATTTTTCTCGTCACATCCGTCAGGGCAGTCATTGCGTCCATCGCAAACCTTGGTGCCGTCAATACACTGTCCATTGTTACATCTGTACTGAGTACTTCCACAACTGCAGTTCCTTTCGTCTGATCCATCAGGGCAATCGTTGTGGCCGTCACATATTTTCGTGCTGTCAATGCACTGACCATTAGAACATCTGTACTGGGATGTGCTGCATGTGCAGTTCTTTTCGTCAGACCCGTCTGAGCAGTCGTTGCGACCATCACAGATTTTAGTGTTGTTTATGCACTGCCCGTTAGAACATCTAAATTGGTAGCTTGTGCAGGCGCAATTTTTCTCATCGCATCCATCAGGGCAATCATTCCGTCCGTCGCATACCTTGGTGCCATCGATGCACTGTCCATTGTTGCATCGGTATTGATTGCTAGTGCAGGTGCAGTTTTTCTCGTCAGATCCGTCAGGACAATCGTTAATGCCATCGCAGATCTTGCTGTTGTTGATGCATTGACCATTTCCGCACTTGTACTGGGTGCTGCTGCATGTGCAGTTTTTCTCGTCCGATCCGTCGGGGCAGTCATTGTTTCCATCACAAACTCTTGTGCGGTCAATGCACTGGCCGTTACTGCACCGGTATTGGGTAGTACTGCAACTGCAATTCCTCTCGTCTGAACCGTCGGGGCAATCATTGCGACCATCGCACACCTTAGAGCGGTCAATGCATTGGCCGTTGCTGCACCTGTATTGGGTACTGCTACAGCTGCAGTTTCGCTCATCTGAGCCATCAGGGCAGTCACTACGGCCATCGCAAACTTTGGTGCGTTCGATGCACTGACCGTTGCTACATCTGTACTGATCACTTCTGCAGCTACAGTTCCTCTCGTCGGATCCGTCAGGGCAGTCGTTTCGGCCATCACACACCTTCGTGCGGTCAATGCACTGGCCGTTGCTACACCTGTACTGGGTGCTGGTACAGCTGCAATTCCGTTCGTCTGATCCGTCAGGGCAATCGTTGTTTCCATCACACACTTTCGTGCGGTCAATGCATTGACCGTTGGTGCACCTGTACTGAGTACTGCTGCAACTGCAGTTTCGTTCATCTGAACCGTCGGGACAGTCATTGTGTCCGTCGCAGATCTTCGCCCGGCTAATGCACTGTCCGTTACTGCATCTGTGCTGATCACTTCTGCAGCTGCAATTTCTCTCGTCCGATCCGTCGGGACAATCATTGCGCCCATCGCACACTTTACTGCGATCAATACACTGTCCGTTGTTACACCTATATTGACTGCTACTGCAGCTGCAATTTTTCTCATCCGAACCGTCTGGACAATCATTGTGGCCGTCACAAATTTTTGTGTTGTCAACGCACTGGCCAGTTGGACATCTTAGCTGGGAAGGATTGCATGTGCAGTTCTTTTCGTCAGATCCGTCAGGACAATCGTTGCTGCCATCACAGACTTTGGTGTTGTTGATACACTGTCCGTTGCTGCAACGGTATTGGTAACTGGTGCAAGCGCAATTTTTCTCATCACATCCATCAGAGCAATCATTTTGGCCGTCACAAACCTTGGTGCCGTTTATACACTGCCCATTGTTACATCTGAACTGAGTACTTCCGCAACTGCAGTTTCTTTCATCGGATCCATCAGGACAGTCGTTGCGTCCGTCACAGATTTTAGTGCTGTTAACGCAGAGGCCATTTGAACATCTGTACTGAGATGCGCTGCAAGTACAGTTCCTTTCATCAGACCCGTCTGAGCAGTCATTTCGACCATCGCAAATTTTAGTGTTGTTAATGCAGTGCCCGTTAGAACACCTGTATTGGTAGCTGGCGCAAGCGCAGTCCCACTCATCGCAACCGTCAGAGCAATCTCTGCGCCCGTCGCACACCTGTGTACTATTGATGCACTGTCCAGAATGGCATTTGTATTGGTTACTCTTGCAGGTGCAGTTCCTCTCGTCGGAGCCGTCAGGACAGTCGTTATTGCCATCGCAGATCTTGCTGCTGTTAATGCATTGGCCGTTGCCGCACTTGTACTGGGTACTGCTGCATGTGCAGTTTTTCTCGTCTGATCCGTCGGGGCAGTCATTGTTTCCATCACAAACTCTTGTGCGGTCAATGCACTGGCCGTTACTGCACCGGTATTGGGTAGTACTGCAACTGCAATTCCTCTCGTCTGAACCGTCGGGGCAATCATTGCGACCATCGCACACCTTAGAGCGGTCAATGCATTGGCCGTTGCTGCACCTGTACTGGGTACTGCTACAGCTGCAGTTTCGCTCATCTGAGCCATCAGGGCAGTCACTACGGCCATCGCAAACTTTGGTGCGTTCGATGCACTGACCGTTGCTACATCTGTACTGATCACTTCTGCAGCTACAGTTCCTCTCGTCGGATCCGTCAGGGCAGTCGTTTCGGCCATCACATACCTTCGTGCGGTCAATGCACTGGCCGTTGCTGCACCTGTACTGGGTGCTCGAACAGCTGCAATTCCATTCGTCTGATCCGTCAGGGCAATCGTTGTTTCCATCACACACTTTCGTGCGGTCAATGCATTGACCGTTGGTGCACCTGTACTGAGTACTGCTGCAACTGCAGTTTCGTTCATCTGAACCGTCGGGACAGTCATTGTGTCCGTCGCAGATCTTCGCCCGGCTAATGCACTGTCCGTTACTGCATCTGTGCTGATCACTTCTGCAGCTGCAATTTCTCTCGTCCGATCCGTCGGGACAATCATTGCGCCCATCGCACACTTTACTGCGATCGATACACTGTCCGTTGTTACACCTATATTGACTGCTACTGCAGCTGCAATTTTTCTCATCCGAACCGTCTGGACAATCATTGTGGCCATCACAAATTTTTGTGTTGTCAACACACTGGCCAGTAGGGCATCTTAGCTGGGAGGGATTGCAAGTGCAGTTCTTTTCGTCAGATCCGTCAGGACAGTCGTTGCGGCCATCACAGACTTTAGTGTTGTTGATACACTGTCCGTTGCTGCATCGGTATTGGTAGCTGGTGCAGGCACAATTTTTCTCGTCACATCCGTCAGGGCAGTCATTGCGTCCATCGCAAACCTTGGTGCCGTCAATACACTGTCCATTGTTACATCTGTACTGAGTACCTCCACAACTGCAGTTCCTTTCGTCTGATCCATCAGGGCAATCGTTGTGGCCGTCACATATTTTCGTGCTGTCAATGCACTGACCATTAGAACATCTGTACTGGGATGTGCTGCATGTGCAGTTCTTTTCGTCAGACCCGTCTGAGCAGTCGTTGCGACCATCACAGATTTTAGTGTTGTTTATGCACTGCCCGTTAGAACATCTGAATTGGTAGCTTGTGCAGGCGCAATTTTTCTCATCGCATCCATCAGGGCAATCATTCCGTCCGTCGCATACCTTGGTGCCATCGATGCACTGTCCATTGTTGCATCGGTATTGATTGCTAGTGCAGGTGCAGTTTTTCTCGTCAGATCCGTCAGGACAATCGTTATTGCCATCGCAGATCTTGCTGTTGTTGATGCATTGACCATTTCCGCACTTGTACTGGGTACTGCTGCATGTGCAGTTTTTCTCGTCCGATCCGTCGGGGCAGTCATTGTTTCCATCACAAACTCTTGTGCGGTCAATGCACTGGCCGTTACTGCACCGGTATTGGGTAGTACTGCAACTGCAATTCCTCTCGTCTGAACCGTCGGGGCAATCATTGCGACCATCGCACAGCTTGGAGCGGTCTATGCACTGGCCATTGCTGCACCTGTACTGGGTACTGCTACAGCTGCAGTTGCGTTCGTCTGAGCCATCAGGGCAGTCGTTACGGCCATCGCAAACTTTAGTGCGATCGATGCACTGGCCGTTGCTACATCTGTACTGATCACTCCTACAACTGCAGTTTCTTTCGTCCGACCCGTCAGTGCAGTCATTTCGTCCATCGCAGACTTTGCTACGATCAATGCACTGGCCATTAGTGCACCGGTATTGAGCACTGGAGCAGCTACAATTTGTTTCGTCTGAACCGTTGGGACAATCATTGCGCCCGTCACATACTTTTGAGCGATCAATGCACTGGCCGTTACTACATCTGTACTGGTCACTCCTGCAGCTGCAGTTTGTCTCGTCAGAGCCATTAGGGCAGTCGTTACGGCCATCGCAAACTTTTGAGCGATCTATGCACTGGCCGTTACTACATCTGTACTGATCACTCCTGCAGCTGCAGTTTGTTTCGTCTGAACCGTTCGGACAATCATTGCGCCCGTCACACACCTTTGAGCGATCTATGCACTGGCCGTTACTACATCGGTACTGATCACTCCTGCAGCTGCAGTTTGTTTCGTCTGAACCGTTGGGACAATCATTGCGCCCGTCACATACTTTTGAGCGATCAATGCACTGGCCGTTACTACATCTGTACTGGTCACTCCTGCAGCTGCAGTTTGTCTCGTCAGAGCCATTAGGGCAGTCGTTACGGCCATCGCAAACTTTTGAGCGATCTATGCACTGGCCGTTACTACATCTGTACTGATCACTCCTGCAGCTGCAGTTTGTTTCGTCTGAACCGTTCGGACAATCATTGCGCCCGTCACACACCTTTGAGCGATCTATGCACTGGCCGTTACTACATCGGTACTGATCACTCCTGCAGCTGCAATTCCTCTCGTCAGAGCCATCGGGGCAATCATTGCGCCCATCGCAAACTTTGCTACGATCAATGCACTCGCCGTTGCTACACCTATATTGGGTGCTGCTGCAGCTGCAATTCCTTTCATCCGTGCCATCTGAGCAATCATTATGGCCGTCGCAGACTCGTGTGCTATTGATGCAATCGCCGTTCCCGCACCTGTATTGGGAGATTTTGCAGGAGCAGTTCTTTTCGTCGGAACCGTCAGGGCAATCATTGTGTCCATCGCAAAGTTTGTTTGCCCTGATGCATTGGCCGGTAGAACACCTGTATTGAGATTGAGTGCAGTTGCAGTTTTGTTCGTCGGAACCATCGGGGCAATCATTGCGTCCATCGCAGACCTTTGTTAGGTTTATGCAATGGCCGTTGCCACATCTATATTCTGTTTCGATGCAGACGCAGTTTTCTTCATCTGAACCGTCCGGGCAGTCATCGTGGCCGTTACAAATTTTAGTTCGGTCAATGCACTGACCGTTGCTACACCTGTATTGGGAACTGGTGCAGGGGCAATTCTTCTCGTCGGAACCGTCAGAACAGTCATTGCGTCCATCGCACAGTTTTGTGCGGTCGATGCAATTTCCAGTTGGACATCGGTATTGTGAGCTGCTGCAGCATATCTTATCGCATTCGTCCAGGCCGTTTCCGCAGTCGTCATGGCCGTCGCACAATTTGGTCATATTTATGCAAACTCCGTTGTTGCAATTGAACTGATACTTGTGGCAAGAGTTCTCATCTCCTGGTGGGAGTAGAAGGAAATCATTTTAGTTCAATCAGTTTCACGTCTTACAGTAGATATTAAATCACAGAGATAAAATGTGATTACGCACTAGGTTTTGCAATTCTGAGAGAAGTGTATCCGGTACATTACCTGATCCAGTGCGGAGATTGATACGTGGGTCGAAGCCGTCTTCCACGATTCGTGCTTGGCATCCTGCAAGGATGCACACGGCGAACAGCACCGCCACTCTCATGTTCGGACTCATGCTGCTGAGTGCCTGTCGTTCGGACTGCTCCTGTATTTAAAGGGCTCCCGGGAGAGGCAGTGAACGCCTCGTTCGCTAACTGCAGCGGCGTCAATACGATAACGTTGTTTGTGAAGCGCGTTGCATTTCGTACAGCACACTGTGTAATGTCAAGTTCACGACGCATGCCGAATCAATATTGTACCCGTCATCGAACCCGTCATGGCGTTGTCAACACGGAGGAATGCAGATTTTAAGTTTGGTAACCCTTGATCACAACTTTTCTTCTGTCTGCCTCACTCTCGTTTTTCTTAATCTCTGAACCCTGTTGACGGTTCTATTGCTTTTATGAAGAGGAGAGCGGGTTGAATACTTCTTGTGGATTAACCTTTTCTATAGTCGCTAATGAATTTTCGCTGTCTCAACTGATATAACCACTTTCTTTTTGTTTTATGTAAAATTTTGTGAGGTTCCAATATTTTTCGTCTTTTTTGTTGTTATTTTGACTCCTTTTTAAACAACGAAAATGTTTTCCCCTCTTTGTTATACTAGCTGGTATCGCTGTCGTGTATTGTGCACAGCAGAGTATGTATTAGCGTGTTTACAGGCCTTTCTCCAATTCAGTAAACGTTTTCAGAGTTTTAAACCAATCTCAGAACACGGCTGCGGCTATGGCGGTGACAGAGCATTACATGATGATGTAGGCCACACCGGGACATTGGTATCAATTGGTTTGGCTACCTGTGCGCTCGCAGGGGCACATTCCAGATAGCAGTCCTCAAAATACATTAGTATTTTTTCAACGCTACGTACTGAAAAGCAAGACGAATGTGTCAGTCATGTCGTTCATAGCCCCCCCCCCCCCCCCCCCCCCCCCCCCCCCCGCGGTCGTCACATCGCAGCGAGAGCTGCATGTACAGTTCTCTTTCACTCCCACGGTCGCGGTTTATGCCTCGTTAATTACCATCGAGTTGTCGTGTGAACTGGTCAGTCCACTCCACTACACCACTGCACCGTACCGATGCCGCCGACGCCTCGACCGGTCAGTCACCTTTTATGTGTATTATGACACGAGCTAAAATTAGACTAATAAACGTGCTCTCCCTGCAGGAAAGGTGTATCTTCCTTCAGATTTTCTTCCTATGTGTGTCGCTCGAAGAAAATGATTCATTTTTAAATAACGGCGCAATTCTATGTGTTTTTTTTTCTTTTCATAGGTTTCTATGCCATCTTGGGATAGAATGGGAGCCAAACCAGCGTCAATTCGTATCGGCATAGTGCTGATCATCATTGTGCTAAACGTGTGTTGAAACATAATGAGATTTCAAGCGATGACCATTTCATTCACAGTGTTCTCAGGCCGATTCGGCATAGCCTGACACCTACTCAACAAACAGAAGAGAAAAACGAGAAATAAAAGCGTCTTATGGGAATGTGAATAAATGCTGCCCACACGTGCCGGTGTTGGAAAACGAAAAGGAATGTTGACAAAAAGATAGCTGTGAGAAACCGCGCCCGCGTCAACATACCCTCTTAAGAGGAAAGAGGACCACTGCTGTTGGCGGCCTCTGCGGGCCGATTTTGAGTTGTCTTCTAACGATCGCCACAGCCAAACTGTTCGAGGTATCGACTTCAAACTTCTTGAGGGAGTAGTTAAAGGTTCAATCTAAATATCGGTAGGTTGGAATAATTTTTTAAACCACTCTGACATACCTAAAAACGACCGAGACTTTGAGCTACAATAGCTCATCTCCCCGGGCACGGAAAAATATTCGGGCTCCAAGGTGACGTAGCGACAACCGTCTTCTGTCCAGACATGCTTGTCTGCGTTCAGTGCGTTGAACGGTGCGGACGCCACGACCGGAACGCCAGACCTCTGCACAGCGCTTTTTGAACACTCTCAACAGTGCGCGCTGGGCACCTTTGGAATGAAGTATACCGAGCCCCCGGCAGCCGGCCCTCCCCCACACCGCCTGCTCCACTGTGCCTTTTGTCTCGCCAAGTCCCGCCTGGGCCCACATGCCTCGACCGGTGCCCGGCGCGCACCCCCCGCTGGCAGCCTGCCATTTAAACTTCTCACTGCAAAATGAACATTTTAAACAAATATTCTAACACGGCGTACCAGTTGTTCATTTTTCTAGGCTTCTCGAGACAGACAGAACGTTCTTTGACAGACGATCGTACTTCGCTCCGTTCGTAAATTATATTTTTTTTGTGCATAGTTCAACGATACCGAATTTCTCTAACTTCCGAACGGGGTGAGCTAGAGATAACTGTCGAGCGCCATTCGCTCGTCATGAAGTAGGCTTTAATATGTATAAACCGTGGTACCCGTCCGCCGCGCTATTCAAAATGTTAAAAACTGCACTGGCATCAATACATGCCCGTACAATGGGGGGACCGGCGCAGCCCCAGCGGGGGGCGACAGGCAGCTCTCGGGTCGGTGTCCTCCCCCATTAGGCATGCGTAGGGCCAGAGGGGGGGAGGAGCGGCAGTGCGGGGGCGTGCCATAGTTTGGTCGCTGCAATCCTGCCTCTCGCTTTCGCGTCAAACCGAAAAATACCCAGATCAAGCTGTGCAGAGGTCTGGCGTTCCGGTCGTGGGGTCCGCACCGTTCAACTCACTGAGCGCAGACAAACATGTCTGAACAGAGGAAGGTTGTCGCTACGTCACCTTGGAGCCCGAATATTTTTCCGTGTCCTGGGAACAAAGATATTGTAGCGCAAAGTCTCTGTCGTTTTTAAGTATCACAGAGCGGTACCTAATTTTTTTTTAACGTACTGATCCTAAGTTTACTCCCTCACGAAGTTTGAAGTCAAAACCTCGAACGGTTTGGCTGTGGCGATCGTCAGAAGACGACTCGAAAACGGCCCGCAGAGGCCGAAAACAGCAGTGGTCCTCTTTCCTCTTAAGCCTTTGTGTAGCACTCGCATACGAAGCGAGTTTTCACATCCCGTACCGCGGAATGAGGTAGACCAAGGTAGACAAACTGGAGAAAAACTTAGGCATTTTATTTTTCTTGCAGCTGGTATCATTCATTACTGAAGTTCTTTCATCAATGCTATACGAGGTAGAGGTAGCAGCAGTGTCAATCAGGACGCGGACGGGGCTGGACAGAGACTCGGCTACCGGTTCCTAGCTGCCGGCGACCCGCGGCCGGCCGAACCTGTTCGTTCGCCACGTGCCGCCACACGCGCTGCCACACGTGGAAAGGTGATAGCGGTACTGACGCACGGAGTCACTCACTAAGCCAGCAAAAGGGAACCGGAGTCACCCGACACGCCGTCATTCAAATGTCAAAATCATCGTTTTACTTAAACGTTACGTGAGAAAACTCCGTAATGCCTAGAGCTGTTCATACTAGGAAGGTATGTCTTAATTCGGAAAGGGTACTTTCATCCATTTCTTTTAAAATTATCTCTAGTGTAGTGTTAGGTCTCGCTGCGAACTACCGTTGACTGCCAAAGGCATGGCTTTGACCCCGTGCAACTTGGGTAAGAACTATACCATACTGAAGAACCTCTCAGTCTTGAAACTTTTGGGTCAAATAAAAAGATTTACAAGCACTTTTATTTTGATTATAAAACTTTATTTTTGCTGTTATAATGGATGTTGATTGATAAAATGAAGTTGATAGAAAAAGTTCCTAATCTTAAATGAGAATATCAAATCAAGTACAGGACTTGTACATTGTTAAAAACAATAATAATAACAATTTGCAGACCTTAAACTCTACAAGACATACAAATAGAAAGCCCACATACATTCAGAAATAATAAAATTATGCAATAAAATCATTTAACTGAAAAGTCAATTTCAATTTGGATCTTCACTCTATACAATTAGAGAAAGAAATGCAATGAAAAGAATAAAGAAATAAATAAACATACTTTTATACATTTGGTGTGGTAGCCTCAACTAATGAGCCCCTTACTTAGATTTTTGTAATTACTATATAACACATGTACGAACAAATATACTTTAAGTAAAGCTAGGATCCTTTAATTTCATCCAAAGAAAGTTGAACTAAAAATCGCAGGCGCATCTGGAGAGCTGGTCGAAGTCTTTTGATAATTCCACTCAATTCAGACTTAATTGCATCCCCAACAAACATGTATTTAATATGGTACAGAAGATCACATATAGTATCCATATGATGAAGATAAGGGACATTTCTATCCACTTGTTCAAGAGTTTCATAGAGGGTAAAAATGAGCTCAGAAAGTTTATGACTGAGATTTTCATTATTAAAACGCTGGAAAAAGGGACCAATTAGATGGCACAGATACAGCAGTTGTTCTTCAGTTAAGATGATTTCCTGCAGCTTCTCCTTTACAAAACTGTAAGAAATGAAGAATGAAGAAACGTCAAAAGGAGAACAAAACAGTATTGCAACATTCAAGTTGAGCTACCAGTACGTATGGTGAAATTCAAATAAAACTTACTGAGGCAGTAGAGCTATTTGTCCGCACCCTGAATGGTGCCAAATGGAATGTGCAAGAGCAAGGGCGTAGGAAAACTTATTTTCAAGCATAGAGTCATGGGTATCTTCAAAGTTAAACATTTGGAACGGTGAGTTGCGATACGGCCATTGCATCATTTGTGGACATTTCATGATTGAAACCAAGTGTTCTTGAAGAGCCACTCCATATGAATTTGGTAGTGCAGCCATTACCAATCCAATGGCATTTACCCACGTCATTATAGAATGTGTTGATATTACTGTATACCTGCAAATAAAATTCTAATAATGACCCGGTAGACACTGTTTCAGATGGTTCAATATGCTATTCTTACCCTTTCGTGACAACTTCCAGTAAGCTTGTTCCAACAATAATAGGTGACATTGGCAGCGCCATGAGTTCCACACAAGTCACATACAGCATGTGTGATGCTGCATTAGGGAACTCATTGAAGCGCCAATCAACATGAAACTGAACTCTCCCAGAAATTGCTACAGAAATGTTAAGGAAAAAACTGCAAAGCTGATTTTAAAATGCTAAAGATTATGAAACATAAAGCAAGTGGCGGAACAAATAGAGAATGTTAAAGAATATACAACACTTCAATATGTCAAGGATACTGTCACACAGCCGTCTGATCAGCCTCACATAATAGTCCAGCTCTGGTGTCCAGTCCAACGATCCTGCCACTGCTGCTGCTGCTGATGCGGATGCCGCCGCCTGCCCTGTCTGTGCCGCTGTCTGTGCTGCCGCCTGTGCTGCCTTCTCAGCCTGTGCTACTAACGTGAGGTACTGCTGATACGGCTCACTAAGACCGAAACCAGGAATCTTAGTCTCATGCAGTAATCCCAGTACAGCCACCACAAGTCGTCTTTTCAGACTTGGTCTATCCCGTACTTTCAATTCATAATAATGAAGAGTGTTGTACAGGTATGTTACAGGTCGATCTAAATTGGATTAAAAATCTGAAGTAAACATACATACCCATACACATCCAAAAATAAAGAAATTAAAAGTACATAATTAATTTACCATGGAATTTGTAGAGACAACCGAGGTGTTCAAGAAGAGACTCCAGAGATTTATTGACAGATGGCACTTGCACTTCTAGATACCGGTGAATAAGGTTGTCAAATACCTGGAGAAAGGACATACATAAAGATAACCAAACCTTTTAAATCACACATTTATCATCTACATTAATGCAAAATAACTATTTTTTAATTTAAAACAGAAGGGTTTTGATCACTTGGGAAAATGTATCAATACTCACTGGTAAAAATCTGAGGCAGACGTTTCCAAAGTACACAGGTAACTGGTAGGAGTTCATCGCTCCACCTGACTGATCCACATTTGTCCCTTCAGGAGCAAAATTTTCTGGATACTTTTTATGGAACACCAAATGTTTATCATACCTGTAAATTACCAGATAAAGATAAGGCACTGAAAAGTTCAGGCAGAGTGGTGACATATTAGAGGATCTTACCAGTTAGATTGCCGCCAGTGGTCTGGAGAGTTTTCCCTTACAAATTCCTGTACTCTTGTTCGGAATTCGGATGTTTTCAAGAGTAATACTTGAATTATGAAAAAGCTCATCTGACCCTCATGAGGTCTCATGGATAAACACAGGACTAAGCGATCAATTGTGATGATATTGTACTTCCATATCATAAGGTTCACAGCGTCCACACACTTATTTACATGCTGCTGCTGCATTCCGCTGCTTGAGCTAGCGCTGAATTCATTTACAAGGTATTCACAAAATTTACGAAGGTGGGTAGACAGGGCTCTAGCACCAATACGCTCAAGTATTTTGTATGCTATAGGATTAACCCTCTCTGTCTCCAGTATTACCTGTAAATTTAGATTTGGAATTTTAAAGACTGTTCCACACGCAATTAGGTCAATGTGCTTTGAAAATGTACCTTCCATAGAAGACAGAGGAAAAGTGGAGGAGTTTCAGAGACCGAGAAGTGTGTAATTATATCATTTTCATTGTTCATTGAGGCCCAGTTGCGATATTCCTCTTCAACTGCTTTCTTCAACTGATGTTGGTTTTCCATAGCAGCTTTATTTTCTTTAAAGAAGTCTTTCAGAACTAAAGGGAAGTACTCCAGTGTGTGGTTCGCCCAGGCATGTGGTGTATTTTGCATGATTGTTGATAGCAATTCTTTACACCAACCCCCTTGGACTTTGTCATTGCCTGTTCCTGTGATGTGCATGGATCGAGCCAAAGTCAACACTAGAGCACGATTGAGCTCCTCTGACTCTGCAGAAACCAAAAGTTTGGGTTCATTTGGAAATCGTGAAAGTTCTGGCTGCACTTCTGTGCTTCCTAGGCCAGTGATCAAGCGCAAGGCCGTACTTTCCACGCTGCAAAATTAAAAAGAATTAATACTTCGGAACTGAACACAAAAGCAGTAAGAGTAGTCATAGACTTGTTTTTCACGCACCATAAGTGAAGCTGAGTTTGATTAGTTTGGGGCACAGACGACAAACTATGTAAATGAGACAACAACTGAACACGATAGTGAGGTTGAATGTGATGCATTCTATAACTGAACATTTCCAATAAGGTGTACAAGATACCCCACGCAAGGGATTTGAAGACCGTTGGAAGAACCTGATGGATGAACCCTTTAACACCAAGAGACTCAATTTCTGTGTACACCAGCAGACGGCTATATGTTTCAACAAGAGCAGGGGGTAGTGGTTGGTTAGACTTGGCCTGGGCAGCTTTTACAACATGTGTGACAATGTGATGAATTATTGTCATTTTACAATGAACAGTCATAGCATCCAGCATAGCCATTGACAATGGCACAGATGGTAGAGTTGCATTGGGATGATTTGCCTGTTTGATGGATTCCACTAGTCCCATCATTGGACGACTGAAATAGTCACTGTGAGTGGAGAAGGCATTGCAGAGAAGTGCAAGTCGAAAATCACACCCGTTGTTGAGAATCATTTGCATGGGTAACAAGTGCTGGATAAATCTTCAAGCAAAATAAAAAAGGGGGTGGAAACACAAGATAATTAATAAACCAATAAAATAATAAACCTCAATAAACCACAATACTATCAAAAAGCTTACTCATGCTGGCCTTGAAGAGCAAGAGGCAGAGGGCGGTGCAGGCTGGTCTGCTCAGAATGAGCTTTCTTCATTAAATGGATCCAATTACAGCACGCTGCCATTTGATGAGTGCACATTGGATTATTTATATCAGGGACAGGCAGAGGTTCTCGCTCAGGGTATAGAAGATCATACAGTTTGAGAAGACCCAAAAAGTGACTAAGCTGGGGGCAAAAGGTGTTTAGTTGGTTTACGTACATGGAATATAGGTCTATTTTCAAATAATAAATAAAGCATGACAAGATGGACTCACAGGGTTTTTCTGTATGGCCCCAGTGACAAACTGTAGAATAACAAACATCAAATGATCCCTGCCTTTCCTAAGGTCTGTTCTGACTGAAAGCTTTCAATAAACAAAAATAAAAAAGTGAGTCATGAGAGCCAAAAAATATTTCAAATTAAACTGATTGATGAGCCTATGAGTTTGTCTTACTTTATCATGTAAAGATTGGCATAGTCCGTTAAAGCTTGCATACTGTGACAAGACAAAATATATTATGTGGGAAGTTAAGTGAAGCCACATTCCTTGAAAAGAAACACTTTCTTCACCAGGACTTTCGCTTTCAGCTCTTTCCATACAGGTCATAACAAAATGCACAATTTCATTTTCCAATGCTGGGCAATGCTGCTTCTAAGCGAAAAAAAAATCAGAGACTCAGGAGACAGAAGAAACCCAGAAATGAGGGCCACATAGGTTTAAAGAAAGTAAATAGACAAGAAATGTTCCACATCAACATACTTTGCTTTGCAAACCCAACATCGCACAGACCATATCCCGACTGTAAGGTTGGACCAATACATGATGAATAAGAGCTCGCTGAGGCTCCAGTAAGCGTGTGTTGAAAGGGAGAGTTCCTTTCAAAGGTAATTTCAAGGTGGTAGAGTCAAGCCGCCATGGCAGAGCATACTGGTCTGATACACCTGTGCACAAGACAACCGGCAGCATTTCACAGTGGCCAACAATTGACAACATTTGTGCAGTAGGCCGAAAACTTTCAATAAAATTTGACATAAGTGGTGCAAGTTTCTGCAACGGGAAAAAAAAAGTCGTTTGAGAAGGCTCCTAGCATACGTTACTTTGCATTAGAAATCAAAAGGTACAAAATATGTATTACCCAATGCGGATAAGTTTTTCCGTCCACATTAACTTTCATAATCTCATTGATCAGTAGATAGGCTGGTAGGAGGCACGCATTTCTGTCAAACATGTGCTCAAGAAGATTTTCTGCTACTTTCATTTGGGGCATGACTGAAGAAGTCAACCTAACAGGTAAGGTCTGTATTTTCTCACGGCAATGCTGGAGTGAAAGACAGATTATTTACAGGCTGTTGTCATATCAATCATGAAATCGTAGCCAAAAATACACTTACCTTCATAATATCTCGGACTCCTTTATAATATACACTGCCAATAATTTTTCTTATAAGGGTAAAACACTCAACCCAAAACACACTGTTTAAATATGTAAGTTTATGAGACTGAAGAATAGTTTCACAAACCATCCTAGAAAATAAAATTTAAAAAACTCAAAAACAAATTCAATCACAATTATAGGAGGAAGGTGATCAAAAACTTACTGAGCTTGCAGAATATTTTTTTGAACCAGATCATGAAGGACGTTCAGAACCAATTGCAAACGTGTTGAGTTAGTCATGGAAGAGGCCACATTTAAAAACTGATTGATGCCTGCCTCCTGCTGTTGAGGGGTTAATCCTAAGAGAGTGCCACTAATGTCAGACCTCAATGAGATAATACGATCTGTCTCTGGTCTCTGCACCAGAAAGCAGCTGAGGCCTTCCTCAATGGCCTCGGTACGCTATATTTTCGTTTAAGAGGGGAGAACATTTCAAGAATTACGATATAAACTATAACAGGTCACAGACTTCTAATACCAATGTAAAACACTTGATCAAAACAAAGAATTTGGTTATGGATTTCGCCGGCTCAGATTAGCTTCCTTACCATAAACTCATTTAAAATGTTAGCCACTTGCACATCAGCGGCCCCCATCTTATTTTCTTGGACACCACACAGTATTTAAAAAATTACTGCCGAAGCATTGTTTTGTTGATCACAGCATCATGAGCACCGTGTCAAGTTAGTCGTAATCGGGCCCGGTCGCAGACCTCTTTTACAGCGCCATTTTGAATGTTTACGGACAGGCGGCTCTCTCGGCTAGCTCTCGGCCCTCTTGGAAGTCAACGCTACCGTCAACTGACTAACTCAACCTACGAAAGGCGCAGAGCGGAGCAGCAGAACAATCTCAACATGGCGTCGAAAGCTATCAAATTTGCCCCAGCGCTGAAAGAACTGCGAATTCATCTTTGTCAAAAGTCAGAAGCGAGCAAAGGTGTTCGGTAAGTACCTCTGCGTTGCGTGTAACAGTAGCTTTACTTGCAAATGTCAAGTGACATCCAGTAGGGCATTGGTACGGTGAGGTTATGTTGTGAACTGGTACCAAACCCATTTTACTGTAGTTCAATTTAGAGGCGTTTCTCAATCCTCATATTTGATTCGTGTCGTAGATACGTTAGCTACTGGGCTTACACCTCTTTTCTCTCTTCCAGGGACTTCATTGAACAGCACTATGTTTCCATCAAGCAGCAAAACCCCAAATTCCCTATTCTGATACGCGAATGCAGTGGAGTCCAACCAAGACTGTGGGCTCGATATGGTACGTCTCTCGGACTGTTAAGTGTAACCCCCTTTACGATACTGGAAGTGCCCGACACTATATCTCTCATTTGATTTCAGAGGGTGGCAAAGAGAACAGCATTTCTCTAACAAATTTGAAATCCGAGGAAGTTCTGAAGAACATTTCTTTGGCATCCCAGAGTACCTAGTGTAAAAATGAAAGTTCAAGGGTATTTAAAGTGTACATAGTAAATAATGGCTTCTCCTTTGTGCTTTGTTTATTCAAACAAATAAACAATCTTAAATTTCATTTAAATACAATTTCGAATTGTTAATTAACCCATTTTACACTGCTGGCAAAAACATAATTTTGCTGAGTAAATCTGGAATCGATTGATGATTGGTCCAAGCTTTGATTAGTATTCACAATGCGAGGGCATAGCAAATCTTAAGTTTCCTTCAGCCGCTTTGGCTGGTGCTTCACACCCGAGCGCTTCCGCTTCTTTCTTCCTTCATAGGGATCATCTGCATGCACGTTAAACCGCATACCTCTCAGTTTCATGCCCGATTTTCCTAAAGCCTTGCCTATGGCTTCACTGTCCTAAAACAAAATGCATTATCATTAATTTTGCTCATCCTTCAATCAATGAAACCGCCTGTGTTTATAAGCTATGTAAAATGCTCACTCGAAATTCAATGTAAGCAGCCTCTTTGAAATTGACGATATTCTTTTGCTTTGGTATAAACACATCAATAATGTGTCCACAGTCTTGGAATGTGAGACACACATGAAGTTTAGTGGTACCTGATGAAACATGGTCAATATCAGTCAGGCTGAAAAAGTGAAAGATGATTTAGATATTGAAACATTATTGAAGGACGGACCTCTGTGTAGATCAGTAATGAAAACCCTGTTTCTCTCCACTACATTATTCACTGGTTTGGATTCAACTGATATGGTTTGTCCCAAAAGCTCAGTGCCATTCATTTTTACAGCCTTTTTAAAGTTCTCTTCGTCCTACGTAAAAGTTGAGGAGGATGAAAGAGTGCACATAAAACCAGGGATTCTAACTCCATACCAATGGCACAACAGAAAAGCGTAGGAAGATATTACCTTGAGGTATATGGAGGCCCTTTTAAGACCTGTCCTTGAATCAAGGCGGACTATCACTTTCGTAATTTCACAGTCCTTGAAATGCTTTATGAGGTCAAGATCTTTAGTGGCTGGAAAGAAAATGTGAGAGGCAACATTAAAATTTAAACTTCACAGTAGATCAGAAATTATTTGGTTGTAAGAAACAGAACATACTTTCATGCAAATTGCCTGTGAATACCACATTCTTAAAGCAGGCTACTTGTTTGTACAAACTGAATTTTAGAGTGCTTTCATTGCAATTGACAACTAAGTCAATAATGGGCTTAGACTGAAAAAAAAATGTGCAACAAATTATTAAAATACTTGCAGTACACATATAATGGAAGAGTTATTAAAAAATTGCTTCAAGTAAAACAAACCTGACAGTAAACAAGGGCACAATTGTGGCTTGTCACAACCTCTAAATACTTAATTCCATCACGAACTCCGAGAAGCTGCTTAACAGTGTCAACTGTAGAATCTGAAGAAGAGGGAGTTGCAGTATTTCAAAAAGTGAAAGAAAAGGATATCCAGTAAAAAATTGAATTTTACCTTCAGGCAAGTTTTCCACTAAGACTACATTCTTGTGCGTCATGAGGAAGCACAAGTCATTCCACAGCTCAACCTTGATTCGCCAATTTTTCAATCTAGTTCCATTTTTACTAAGTAAAGATTCGTGCTCCTGAGAAATAAATAAACTTTAAAGGCTCCAATGCACAACACACAATAGAATATAGGTGAAAATAGGAGGAACTGAAATCCACAAACATGAAGATCACTCACTTTACAGCAAAGCATAACGTGACGACTGGATGTTGTTAAAACACTAATGTGTGTAAGTTGAATTTCATCGCCATCTAGAGTCAGCCAGAGATCCTGTATGCTTATCTCTGGAAAAAAAAATTAAAAGATATGAAGAACTCTTGTGATATAATATTTAGGTGACGGTAGACTAAGCTTCTAGTACCATCTGGGACATCTCTTAAGAAAAAGAGATCAGGTTTGTGACCAGTAACCAATATTGGAGGTGCAAAATCTTTGCACACAACCATCCCATTCTTTCCATGGTACTTTTTAACAGCTTTAGAAGCTTCTTTTGGAGTGGAGAAAATCACCACTACAGCATCTCCCTTTTTAGAGACCTAGAAAAAACAGAGCAATTGAGGTTTTGTTAAGAATTTATGAATTTTGAGAAAGAAATTGATGAGCAAGAAGGAAACAGTGCACATTAAAACCGTGGTTCATAAACTTAAATAAAATAAAAAGAAATGGAGAGGTTACTTACTTCTGACACATTGCCTTTGATGTTTTTGGAATCAAAATCATCAGGGGCTCCATAAATAAGAATGGATCGTTCTGCTACATCCTGGCTTACTTCCACTGAGCTAGAGAAATAAAAGACAAATTTCTGTAACGATTCTCAAGAATCTCATGCTGTTCAATTTGTTGCTAACGTTTAAAAATGAGGACCTTAAGTCTAAAGATGCTTGGGGTATCACAGAAGCCATCTTTCGAAGGTCTCGTTGATATTGTTGTGAGTTCTTCATCGCGATATAAAAATATAAAAATATTTTCGAATTCTACAACCACACGTTCACACGCGCTCCTGCAGGTTAGAACAACGCAAAGCCCCGCGGATCCTTGCAGACAGTTCGGTACTTATTGACATATAAAAGCTTAAGACAAGCGACAGGTTCGTTCGTTTACTGAGTTTTTCTCGAAAGGAAATAACCGACAGCAAGTTCAACGGGACACGTGGATGGCCCTTCTGCTTTCGACGTAAACATTTCACAGTTTAATAAGATTTAAGCAAGCGAAGAGACGTCTATCTAGTTCTCTCCGCATCCGCACAGAGTGCGCCACGTGCGCCACTACCGTAGGTGTCACCTGGTGTCTCCCAGCTCCCCCCCTCCCCTCTCCCCCTTTCTTTCTTCCTCTCTCTCACACACACACCCTCTGCCCTCTCGTGATAAGGTGCTTTCTCTGTTTTGCTGCATGGAATGAAATTCAAACTGGTGCGAGAGGTGCGAGCGACAGGAGCGACACACGAGCCTAAACCGAGCACTGCCTTCTTGATTCTTCATCCCTGATTCTAGTTCTTAGCCCGCGTCAGATTCAAAGTGAGGCGGATATGTGTGTGCGGTGTGGAATGTTTGTTAAGGAAATAAGTAAATGAAGGGGAAACGAAGCCACGAAAATGTCATAGTATAATTCACACTATCAGTCATCATATATCACATGTCTTACATCTAGCATGGTTCATTTACAATTGCCCCAGTGACGAAGCCGTCGGCCTAAGGTTACACACACGGGTACAAACAACCTAACGGTACAAACATACGTCTCTTTACACGTCGAGTACTACATCCACATGACGCACTCAACCAGCATTGCTACTCAGATTTGCCAAGAGAAAACATAAATTTAATGATAAAAGCTTATGAATCTTAGAAAACAACAAGAACTTATCACTTGCCACTACCAAATAGGTTCATAATCGACATGAGTATGGTGGTGGTGCTGAGCTCGCGTCCCAACGGGGGTGGTCGGGTCATGGACTTCCCCCGGGACTGTTCAGGTCGCCAATGTCCTCCCGACGGCCGCGGCCTACTCCAGGACCTTGTAGTACTGCAGCAGGAGGTAGGCGAGGGCCCAGACGACGAGCCCCACCACGGTGCCCACCAGGAGCACGGTCTTGTGGCGGTGCCAGGGGTTGGGTCGCATGGCGGTGGGCTTGCCGGCGGCCTGCGCCGAGGTCATGGACCTGCACAGGTCGGGCTTGCAGAGCGGCAGCGGCGCCGCGCCGACGGGCATCACGCCGCCGACGATGACCACCTGGGGCACCGAGGACCGCGGCGGCGCCCGCGTCGTCGGCGCGAACTCGCCCAGCTCCACCGTGGCGGTGGCCACGCCGCGGGGGCCGCGGCCGTTGCCGGCTCTGACGGCGACCTCACCGTTGCCGTCGAACGCCGCGTTGTCCATCTGGAAGCAGAGCAAGTGGGGTGTTAACGGTCGGGAGAGCAAGACAGAGGGCTGGCGAGCGCCGGTCGGTGCTGCCTCAGTCACACTTGTGTCAACCCTACGGGCATAAAAAGAACGAGAGAGAGAGAGAGAGAGAGAGAGAGAGAGAGAGAGAGAGAGAGAGACGGAATAGTTCCGGGCCTGACCCGATCGAGGACACGGGTTCCGATCTCGGTACGTACACGCGCACAGGCCGCGGGGACCAGGCCAGCCGGGCCAGGAGCGTGGCATGGGAGCAGCGGCAGCGCAGTGAGGGCAGCGCAGCCGGCGCAGCCTGCCGCTGGAGTGGGAGCCCGTGCGCCGCGCCGCGCCGCGCCAGCTTCAAAACGGGTTGTGCAACGTGTTACTCCATTCCAGCGGTTCTCCGGCGGCGGCAATAGCAGGTCTGATCCCGACTCCGGCCGGGCCCGGCCCCCGTGCCGCGCTGCGCTGCTGGCGGCGCTCCACTCCCATTGGCTCCGGAAGCGCGAGTGAGGGGTCGACCACGTGAAGGGGGACCTGCAGGGCCGGTATTTGAACCCGGGGCGGCGCTCTCGGATATTTCTACTCGTTTCTTTTTCTTACCAGGGCTCCCGTGTGTACTACATACTACACTCGGCGTGCTGGCGCAGTAGCGGATCCAGGAGCAACTCCAAGGGGAGTGGGGCAATGTACCACTTTTTGCCTACTTACAGGCGGAATGTTACGCGTGTTGCCTACCTAGCAGGCGTCCATCGGAATCTCGTCCCCCCCCCCCCCTGGATCCGCGCCTGTGCTGGCGTGGCACCTTCTGCGGCACAACCCGTGCGACAGGTGCAACAGTTGACAATTAACACGCAACCGCTATGTTGGCGATTCGATTCCGGATGTGCGGATCGGTGAGGACCAAGCGATCCTTGCCCCTCCCATCTGCAGGCCCCATTGCAGCCAGCAGCCCTACATGAACTTCTAAATCGACTTATTCATGCTGTCACTTCAATATTTTCGTGTAATATTTTTATTTCTACCGAAAGGGATTGTCCCAACAAGCTGTCCCTCCCAGATACCCACTGACTACGAGAAGCGAGACGAAACCTTCGGCCCCTCGGCTGGCTCCCTTACCCTGCGGCACGCAGAGTACAAAACAAAAGGCTTCGCCCGGCCGCTCCCTGCTCCGCCTGCTCCTGGCTGCTCCCGGCTGGCGGCGGGATGAGTAAGACTTATGGCAGGAAATCGGCCGAGCCATCGGTTATCTCCTGACGCCAGGGACCGCGCGCGACACGCGGGGGGAACTCCCGCCGCACCTCCCACCTCCTGTGCGTGTTTGCGTGTTAGTCTCTCTCTCTCTCCCTCCCTCCCTCCCTCTCTCTCTCTCTCTCTCTCTCTCTCTCTCTCTCCCCCCTCTCTCTCCCTCCCTCGCCCTCTCTCTCCCACAACCCCGGGTATAATATGCAGTATATGTAGGTTGGCAGCCGGCGCTTCCTCAAGGCAGGGCAGCACGGAGCCCGGTCAGTGATCTCTCTCTCTCTCTCTCTCTCTCTCTCTCTCTCTCTCTCTCTCTCTCTCTCTCGCCTCCGCGCCCTCCGGCTTCCGAATCGCACCCCCCCCCCCCCCCTCCCCCTCTCCCCCTCTCTCTCCCTCTTTCTTGGAAGTGAAAGGGAGGGACAGGGATGGAACATGCTATTTTGGTGCGACCTTCTCGGATGCACCTCTCCTTATCGCATGCAGCGCTGACAGCGGACAACAAACGGCACGCGGCGGGGGAGGAGGGAGGGGAGGGGAGGGGAGGAGGTAGGGGAGGGCTCCGCGGAATATCCTCCCGGTGACTGTAAACAGGAACACACCGCGAGCCGCCGCCGGGGGGTAAAAACAGCGCGGATCGAGAAACGCGGAGCTCGGTCCGGGTGCTTGAGCCGAGTCTGCACACGCCTCCTGCCCGCGCCGCGGAGGCCGCGGAGGCCGCGGAGGCGTCACGAGTACACAACGTGGCGGCAGCGCGGCGGCGGCGCACCGCATTAACCGGCATTAAGCCCATTAAGCACCGCGCACAGTCATCAGGAGAAGCCTCGGACGTGACCCTGCGGGGAGAGACTCACGGTGTTGTCGTGCCGGTGGTGGTGGTGGTGTCCGAGCCCGTAGGCGGCGGCGGCGGCGGGGGGCGGCGGCGCGCGGACGTCGCCGGCCTCCCACGACAAGGGCATCGTCATGGCGAGCGGGCATGTGTGCAGGCCGCCGCCGCTGCTGCACCACCACGACGGCCCGCGGCTACACACGTCGCCGTCGTCGCCTCTCTCTGTCTCTGTCTAGCCCGTGCGGCGGGTGGGCGGCGGTGTGCGGCGCGGTGTGCACCGCGGTGTGCACCGCGGCGTGCAGGCGGCCCGCCGGCACCGCACGGCACCACGGCGGCGGCCGCCTCCTCCCCCGAGCCTCGGACGGCGAGATGCGTTGATTTCCTCGTTATCAGTCGTCGGCCCGCGGCCCGAGCCGGCGAGTCAGCGGATGCGTGGGATGCGTGGCCGGCCCTGCTGGTGTCGTCGGCGCGGTGCGGTGTGGTGCGGGGTCAGCGCGGCGTAGCGGCGGGAGCCCGGCGACGACCAAGGCGTTCACGGCGGCCACGGCGGCCCGGGCTGTACTAAGTCTAGTACGGCTCCGCGCAGGGCCCCCGGCGTGGCCTGCCCCCGGCCGGT
>CM049601.1:4133703-4186203 GCA_026979955.1 Megalurothrips usitatus
AGGACGTCCCCGTTCGCTACACTGGCGCCTGGCGCCTCGCGCCCGCACCGTTCCCCCGACGGCATTCTAGATTTCGAGACCGAATTGATGGCGCACTGAAACACTTGCTGGGACAACTCGTCTCGTGGCCGCGCGCGCGTCGATGGGCTGCCACCGGGTGCGGGCGGCGGAGAGGCGCCCCGACGGCGTCCCCCGGTCCCCGTCGGCCCCCGTACTCACAGGCTCCGTTGGCCCCGCCGCCCCGGTCAGGGCGGCGCTCTCCTCGTCGTCCATCATCTCCAGGAAGATCCTGGCCGCCCCGATCTGGACGCAGCGGCCGCTGCCGTTGACGGAGGCGCCGCAGTCGAGCTGGTCGGGGGCCTCCCGCTGCAGGTGACTCTGGCCGTCGTCCATGGCCGCCGACATGAAGGCCGGCCCGCTGCCGTCTGGCCTCATGTCCCCGCCGGGGGCTCGGGTTCGCGGGGGGTCCGTCGGGGGAGTCGGTTGCACACGCGTCGCGGTCCCCGGCGGCCCGAACCCGGCCGTCTGCACCACGGCGGCCGCCCGCGCACCTGCGGCCCCGGAACACTTGCGGAGCACATGTCCCCCGCCCCCTTCCCCCATTAATTAGACCGATATGTTTTTGGGGCGCTGAGCGCGGGGATCCACGCAGCGAGATCGAGGCGGCGTTCATACGTAGCGCCCACGAGCCGCCAGGTGGGACGAGCTGGGCCAGCCCGCGTGGCTCCCGTCACATATTTTTCGCTTTATTTTGGGCGTGTCAGGTTTCCTCAATTTTCACAATTTCGCACTAACCTCTTGTGGTGTGCATCGATTTACTTCGTGGACGGCCACACGATTTTATTTGTTTTTCTTCTTTGGACAGCATGATGTGATTTTTTCGTACCCCTCGATTATATCAGGTCCTTTTCCTTTTTTTTCAACTTTTTCTCATTGTTCTCATTTATTTGATTTTCCCCCTGTACACCGATTTAAAAAACAATTAGTGAAGGTGCCTGGCGTTTGGGGTGTTTGGGTCCACGCCGTCGTTATGCCAACTCGCAGGCACCCGTGGTTACGGCTGGTTCAAGTCTGTACTGATAAAGGGCTGTTTACTTGGCCAGGACAACTGTTAACCCGGTCCCGACTTCGCCGTTCGACAGGGTGTTAGTTAAAGTAGTGATTTTTAACCACTCTTTCCGATAGTTCCATGAAAGTATTGCTTCAGTTCAGACAGATTTGAAATGCGGGAAGTGGTGTGGGTCTTTTGGGGGAAAGAATTACAGTATAAGTATGTTGAAGAGACATATAGTAATGTATTTGCCTTTAACTTATCCATCACAAACATTTACAAACAAATTTCAGTGCGAGGATTAAAACTGAATTTTCTTAAAAAATCTGGCAAAAAAGGAGTGCATGCCTTAAAATATTAACAGCCCTCCTTATACTTTTCCCGAATGAAACTAACATGAGAAACAACAAACAATAAATATGAACCTTCTGTACAAGTTTCTAACATTATCACAGACTATTTAAAAAATAATATGTTAAACTTTTAGAACATGAAGAAAATCCTTAAATATACATTTTACAAGTTGTGCTACTTACAAAATGGATCATTAAAACTTAATAACAGTTAATGGTGCAATGCAGTAATAATCTCTGTAGTCTTTTTAAAAACAACATGAAGCATCATGAATAACATTTACATAAAATTTAATTTGCATCTATGTCAAGCACTTTCACTTGCTACAGTGCAGTAGGACTTGATGAATAAAGAGAAATGACATATCAATGGACTTTTAATGCTCTAAACCTATTTTATCACTGGTGAAAAAAATAAATCAAAACTGATATTACTAACAGGACAACACTGGGTGGGTGATCAATATTTACAGGGCCCATTAAAAATATACGCTTTTCATCTCATTGAGAAGCCTTCACATCAAGATGATACCTAATTTGAGAACTGTGGAAAAATCCAAAAAGATTTTAAAAATATGGCCTTTCTTGAAAAGAAAATGGAACACTAGCATAATCTTGAAATGGTAAGAGAAAAGATGTATGTTTGATAAGATAAATCATCAAGATATCCAGTTTTAATCATTGGGCATAGCTATAGCCACAACAAGGGTAATAATCACAAAACTAGGACATCAGGACAGGAACGTTAATCCGCCCCAGTCAAGAATAAAATCTAAGAGAACAGAAACCAAATAAAATTCATTTTTTAGAAAGCTATTTTCCTTTTGTCTTTTATGAAATACTAGATGCAACTTGTCATAGCATGTTCCATATTAAACAATTATATCAGAGTGGAATTTGCAACTTCTAGATGAGTCAACAGCAAGCAATGTCAAGGTGAAATGAATATTGAATCATCAAATTTAAAGACACAGCCAGTTAATTTCCCATTCCTAGTCCCTTAAATGAGGAAACCAACAAAAAATAATATTTCTGTCCGAATCAGACGACAGTAACTCCCCTCTCTAAAATGCACACTGGGTTGATAAATGGACTAGTAACTCCATACTACACAGACCCTTTACAGAAAAAGTCAAATCGAAAATTGCCTCCAAAGGAAGGAAAACAAAACAACAACAATATCCAGGCACCAGTACTTGCTACACATCAATGCAGTTGAACGTACAACACACATAAAAGGACAGCTCATTTTCAGCTCCAACACTAGAGCTTCATCAGTCTTTACAATTCCTCCCGTCGCATTAGCCCTCATAAGATGAAAGTATACATCACAGCTGTGCGCGGCTGGCAGCAGAATGAGATAAAGAAAGGTGAACTCGGGCGGCTGCCCTGCCCACACGTTCCAAGCCAGCCGTGCACAGAGCGGCGATAACAGGAGAGGCCGGGGCTGCGACGGGACAATTGCTTGTTTTTTTTTCTTCTTCTACTCAGCACAGCAAATACTGGCGCAGGACTACCGGTGGAAGCCCAGGAAGTCTGTGAGGCGGTCGTTCCAGTCCTGCAGCCACTGCGACACCGGGGTCGGGGGCGCGGCCTTGGTCGAGTTGCCGGTCTCCAGGGGCATGTAGTCCTCCCCCCTGATGCAGAAGTAGCTCTTGATGGGGCTGCGGCACATGGGGCACCTGTCCAGCCTGGAGAAGCAGAGAGACCGAAACGCGTCAGTACTGCGCAGCCTCAACAGAGCCACGGCGCCCAGCGGGGTAGGCAATCTCGACTCCGCCAGGCGCGGGTGTCGGGCGGGTTGGCCTACCCCGCCGCCCGCAAGCATCCGCAGGCGCGCACTCACCTGTTGAAGCAGCCGGCGCACACGCAGGTGTGTCTGCAGGGCAGCAGGGCCCTGGACAGGGGGTAGAACTGACACACGACACAGAGCTGCTCCTCGCAGAGCAGAGCCGCCCGCACGCCGCACCCGTTGGCGCCGCCGGCGCGCGTCAGCCCGTTGGGGCAGAAGGCCGTGTCCAAGGGGCTGGCCTCGTCGTCGTATGACGTCATCGCGTTCCCCGTCGCCAGGTACAGTTGCTGTCAGACAGTTACAATTCAATTGTAAAGATTCCGAGGCGCAGAGTGATCAATCGCGCGGCCTTCTAGACTGCGTCGGACTGCATCGGACTCACCTTGAGGCAGGACAGCTGCCCGTTGGCCTGCTTGAGGTACTGCGCCAGGATGCTGGTGGGCAGGGTGCAGACCGAGTCCTTGATGTGCACCACGTTGACGAGGGCCACCGACTCGTCCGGGTGCAGCTCCTGGTCCTGGCCGAGGCCCTCGGGGTCGCCGCCGCGCACCAGAAACACGACGAGCGGGTAGCAGAGGCGGGGCGGCGTGCCCAGGTCCAGGGCGGAGGAGGCGGCGCGCGGCGCCAGCGACGGGCTCGGGGGCCGGGGCAGGCTCAGCGACACGGACCGCTCACCGTGGCCGGACGAGGAGCTGTTTAAACCACAACACTACTGTTACTTCCATCTTCCAATGGGGAAAAACAGCAAAAAAAAAGAAGAAAAAAGGAAGAAAATCAAAAAATAATAAATAAAATAACAAGAGAAATGAAAAGAATGAAAAAGATGTTGAGTGCAGATGGTCGGGTACTGACTGCAGCACGGTGCCCGCCTGCTGGTAGTGGCCGTGCAGTAGGTGCCCGTGGCGCGCCGCCTCGCGCACCGCGCTCCAGGGCCGCCACAGGAACAGGTGCAGCTCCCGGATCGAGACGCCCCACAGGGCCAGCAGCGTGTAGGGCACCTGGCTGGACACGGAGCACTGCACGTCTGCGGGACAGAGACAACAAGGGCAGTGTTTAGATGGGTAAGAGAGGGAGAGAGCTGGAGAAGGAGAGAAAGCGTTTAAGCGCCGCGCCCGGCAGCAGGCAGAGGGATCCGCGAGGACGACGACGACGCTGGTTCAAACGCCGCCGCCGCGCGGTTCGTTAAGCATTCTGCATTCCGTGACGGCGTCAGGCACGTATTCCTCCCGCCGCCATGACGCCGCTTCGCCACTCCGCGCCGGAGAGCAGCGCCGGGGCCGCAGAGGAGGTGTGTACGAGCCGAACCGAACCGGTCGGCGGGGCGGCGGGGCGGCGATAGCGAGTGCACGTCTCCGGCGGCCCTCCGGCCCCTCCTCCGGCCCCTCCGCTCCGTAATGGGAACATCACGAGACTCGGGCCGACACGTGAGCTGGCGTCACCTGGACACGAGCGCGGCGAACAATCGCGCACCCGGCCGGCCGCCGGGCCCGCCGCCCGCTTCTCTTCCTCGTTCGCGTTCGCTGCTCGCCTGCCTACTCATACACACGCATCAGCCGGCTAACAGCGTCACCGCCGCCCGGTTTGACGTATACTGTAGCGTGAATCTTAAATGAAAATAAAAAGTTTCTTTTAAAAAAATGTACTTGAAAAAAAAAGGTATCGGAGCAGCGGCGAGCGGGGGCGGCGACGGCGCCCCTCCCTCCCTCCATCGCCCCTCATCTTATCCGCGTTCTGGTTGGTCTGGTCGTCTCGCGACCCATTTAAGCGACCCCCCCCCCCCTTGTCCAATCACAAACGCAATATGTGAGCGGCACGCGACAGATAAGGAATGTGTGTGTGTGTGTGTGTGTGTGTGAGAGAGAGAGAGAGAGAGAGAGAGAGAGAGAGAGAGGGGGAGGGGAAGAGTGGGGGGGGGGGGGGGATGGAGAGTGAGAGGAGAAGGCTCATTTTCTATGCACGTTTTTTTTTCTTCGCAGAATGACAGAGACCGTATCGGGAGCCCCGCCCGCAGCTCCGCGCCCACCCACACGAGCCGCGCACGCACGCACGCACACACACAAACACACACGTTGCGACGGCGCCCAACCAGTCAGCCTGTTCCTTGACCGTGGCGTATTTTCCTCCTTGGAGACTTCAACGCCGCGCGTGCCATGGCGTGGCGTTTTGAGCGGCCCCACCCTGGTGGAGAATGCGGAGGGATCGCACCGCCGCCGCGGGGCGGGGCGCGCCATCCTGCTGAGCGACCCACTGGTAAATCAGTTACACCGCCGTCTCAGAGCTCCCGGAGAAAGTCGAGTCCGACACACGGCGACCGCCTGACTTTTCAGTAGATTCTCAGAGGGCGCCGCTGCTTCGTGGGGGGTCTTCCCAGTGCGGTGTTCCGTTCCGCGCGTCTTCTCAGTACATAAACCGGCGGACACACACACACACACACACACACACACGAACGTACGCTACGTGCGCGGCACACACGCGCCCCCACACACGCACAGACACTGAGTAACCTTGCCAGCCAGCCTCCCTGCTGGAAGATGAGAGTGTCGACGACGCCGGCAAATATAGGAAAACTCCACACCACATACGAGTCGCTACAGTCGTGGCCGCGCAGCCCGCGCCGCCCCGCGTGTGTTCGGAGCAAACACAAGCCGCGTGATGGTCAAGCTGCAAAGCCAAGGCGAGGGGCGGCGGGAGAAAATGTGGAGGGTGGCGAGGGAGAGGGGAGGAAGGAAAGGGACTGAAGGTAGGGGAGGGGGGAGGAAGGTAGGAAAGGGAGTGAAGGTAGGGGAGGGGGCAGGGAGGAAAGGACGAGAGGAAAGGACGGGAGGAAGGGACGGGAGGAAGGGACGGGCGGGAGAGGGCCTGAGCGTGGTTCAGCGACACGACGGCGAGGAAGACCGCAGCGCCGCCATCGCCGCCGCCGTGCTCCGTCCCGCACGAGAAATTTGAATATTTATTAAAACAAAGTCCCGCTCGGGAAAATTGCCCGTCGTCGACGTCGGCGGCGGCCACGTACGCGGGCGAGCGGTGCGTTTGTATTGGGTTTGCGGTCGGCATCGGCGTTTCATATGCATGCAGGAGCCGTGCAGCAGCCATGCAGCAGCCAGGTCAGAGAGAGAGAGAGAGAGAGAGAGAGAGAGAGAGAGAGAGGAGAGAGAGAGAGAGAGAGAGAGAGAGAGAGAGAGGAGAGAGAGAGGAGAGAGAGAGGAGAGAGAGAGGAGAGAGAGAGAGAGAGAGAGAGAGAGAGAGAGAGAGAGAGAGAGAGAGAGAGAGAGAGAGAGAGAGAGAGAGAGAGAGAGAGAGAGAGAGAGAGAGAGAGAGAGAGAGAGAGAGAGAGAGAGAGAGAGAGAGAGAGAGAGAGAGAGAGAGAGAGAGAGAGAGAGAGAGAGAGAGAGAGAGAGAGAGAGAGAGGAGAGAGAGAGAGAGAGAGAGAGAGAGAGAGAGAGAGAGAGAGAGAGAGAGAGAGAGAGGAGAGAGAGAGGAGAGAGAGAGAGGAGAGAGAGACAGCGAGGGAAGGAGGGAGGGAGTGGCAGAGACAGAGAGGGATGCAGAGAGGGAGAGAGAGGGAGAGAGGGGGAGGGAGAGGGAGAGAGGGGGAGGGAGGGGGAGAGGGATAGACAGAGTGGGTCTCCGTCAGCGTTCTTCACGGACCGCAAAGAGTGCAACCGAGCAAGAGAATGATCGCGGCAGTTTTGGGGACGAACGCCTGCGAACGCCGGGGTAGGCCTGCCCGCACGACACGCGCGCACCACACGCGTCTTCCATTGCCTAGCCGCCAGGCGCTGTCCGCGCCGGAACCGGGCAGCCCACGGCAACTTTGCCTGCTGGGCAGCGTGGGGGCCGTCCTGGGACGTCGTCCTCAAGCTTAACAGATGAATCGTTGTAGGGCCCCAGCATCAGAAAAGCTAACTTTTGTCGTAAAGAAAAAAAAATCGAGAAAAAACAAGGAAACTTGACACATCCGGGCGGCTACGGATTTGTAGACCGAGCAGCTGGTTGTGGGTGTGAAACCCACATTACAAAACCAGCAGCCTCCCCGAGGCAGGTATACGGCAGTCATCCAGAATTCTTTAAGCAGATCAAGTTTTTTTTTTGACTCCCCCAGTTTTTTCCGTTTCCGCGCGCGCGGCGCGGGTGCCGCCGCCGCTGTGTTGACCACCTCACTTCACCACCACCTAACCAGTCTGTGCGAACGGTCGCAAAAAATAAAATAAAGAACCTGCTGCAATAACCTGCGAAAATTCGAGAGATACGGTGAGGCATGAGCTCGGCGTTGCTCACCAAGGTCACTCGGCCGGTGCTGCGAGCGCGCTGCGAGCGGGCCGCGCTTGCTGCTGCTGCCGCTGCTGGCCCACGCCGTGCCGCCGGCGCCCCGCGAGAGCCCCTCTGATTGGTCAGCTCACCTAGCCAGCTTTTAAGCCGCAGCCGGCCGGACGCCAGGCGATCGCTCCTAGCTCCGCTCCTAG
Organism: Megalurothrips usitatus; assembly: GCA_026979955.1. Classification (NCBI taxonomy): domain Eukaryota; kingdom Metazoa; phylum Arthropoda; class Insecta; order Thysanoptera; family Thripidae; genus Megalurothrips; species Megalurothrips usitatus. Next base: position 4,141,363 of record CM049601.1, read on the forward strand.
CTCCGCTCCTAGCTCCGCTCCTAGCTCCGCTCCTAGCTCCGCTCCTAGCTCCGCTCCTAGCTCCGCTCCTAGCTCCGCTCCTAGCTCCGCTCCTAGCTCCGCTCCTAGCTCCGCTCCTAGCTCCGCTCCTAGCTCCGCTCCTAGCTCCGCTCCTAGCTCCGCTCCTAGCTCCGCTCCTAGCTCCGCTCCTAGCTCCGCTCCTAGCTCCGCTCCTAGCTCCGCTCCTAGCTCCGCTCCTAGCTCCGCTCCTAGCTCCGCTCCTAGCTCCGCTCCTAGCTCCGCTCCTAGCTCCGCTCCTAGCTCCGCTCCTAGCTCCGCTCCTAGCTCCGCTCCTAGCTCCGCTCCTAGCTCCGCTCCTAGCTCCGCTCCTAGCTCCGCTCCTAGCTCCGCTCCTAGCTCCGCTCCTAGCTCCGCTCCTAGCTCCGCTCCTAGCTCCGCTCCTAGCTCCGCTCCTAGCTCCGCTCCTAGCTCCGCTCCTAGCTCCGCTCCTAGCTCCGCTCCTAGCTCCGCTCCTAGCCTATTATAGGTCAGCACAACCGCGCCCGATGTCGCGAGTGGTGTAGTGGTATTAGTAGTTCAAGGCCAGTTCGGATCCGCGGGTTCAAATACCACACAGCGTACAAAAAAGAAAGACAATCAAGTCGGTGGCGTTATGGCTGCCTTTAAAAAAATAGAACAAAATAAAAAAAAATAGGTTGTTCCCGCGTCAGTCGGCGATGCTTCAGGTGAGTCATCCTGCGAGGTGAACTCTCAAACACGGAGGAAGGAAGGGAGGGAGGGAGGAAGGGAGGGGACGGAAGAGGGACACAGAGACAGACAGACAGACAGACAGACAGAGAGTGGGGAGGGACCAGGCGGCAGGCAGAGACCGGGGGCCGAGGAGCTCGCCAGGGGAAAGCTCGTCGCTGGTCAGGCTCCTGCCCTTCTCTGCCCTCGGGAGGATCTGCTGTGACCGGAGCGGCGCCGGGGCGGCCGGCCTGGCATGGCCGGGTATACGTGACCGGCGTCAGGTCCGCGGAGCGGCCGGAGGGGCCGGAGGGGCCGGAGGGGCCGGAGGGGGCGTGCGAGGCGCTGGCAGCGTGCTCTGAGATAACCTGGACAGGCTGGACCCGACCAGACAGCCGGCACGAAGGAGGCCGGCCGCCGCCGGACCCGGCCGCGGAGCCCGGCGGAGACCGGCGGAGCCGGCGTGCCAGAAGCTGCTGTATAACTTTGCCATAGTAGACGAGCATATATATATATATATATATATATATATATATATATATATATATATATATATATATATATATATATATATATATATATATATATATATATATATATATATATATATATATATATATATATATATCTCTATCCCTCTCTCTGTCCTTTTTCAACGCGCGCCGCGAGACACTAGAAAGACAAGCGAGCGGCGGCGCGGGGATGACCGCACAGGGCATTCAACTCTCGGAGCCCGGCCCGGGACCAGGAGGACCGTGGTGGTGGTGGTGGTGGTGGTGGTGGTGGTGCCTGCTCCGTGTGGCGGCTGGGCCCCCGCGGTGCCACCGCCGCCGCCGCCGCCGCGGGGGGTCCATGACGGATCCGCCAACACTCCGCGGCCGTAATGGGCTAATTCGGGGCGAGGTCATGACCCGGTGCCCCCCGAGGGGGACAGTGCCAGTCCGCGATAACGTGCGTGGTGCCGCGGCCGCGCGGCGCCACCGGCCAACTAAAACGCTTCCGTAAACACCGAACCCGCCCACCCGCCCGCCACCGGAGGGCGGTCCCTCGCTGCCCCCCCCCCCCCCCCCACAGCAGCCGCACTACGCGATGCGAGGAACTACAAACAGGTTTAGCAGCTGCGCGACTTTCCCCCGCGACATAACTGCGAGTTACGCCTTCTGCCTCGCGCAATTTTTTTTTCTGAGTCAATAAAAACAGGGAAGAAGAACAAAAAAAAACTGAAAGACAGAAGAAAAAATGTATATAGCAATTTTTCCCCCCCACCTCGAGAAGGCTTCCCAAGGGAAAAATAAAAATAATATGTATCGGCGTCCACATCGCGCGGCGGCGGGGCCCGATAAATAAAGTTACACGACAACATATACTAGTAGAGACCCGCCCCCCGGGGGCCCCGCATCCCCGGGGGCATTAGCTCGCCGGCCAGGCCGCGGGGGCCGCACACCGCACCCGCAGCCCGCGGTCTGGAGTCGTGTGCGGCCGGCAGCCCGAGCTGGCAGCCGGGCCGGCGGCAGAGCTGGCAGAGCTGGCACCTCCAGACCGCAGGGAGAAAGCCTATTATACACAGGAGGCACCTCGGCACAGCGCCGGCTCCGCCGCCGCCGGCACCGGCTGATCCTGAGGGGGATCGGAGACGGGAGAAAGTATTATGCCACCGCAGATTCCGTAATATCGGGCGAGAACAGCCGTATAAACAGAATGACAAACATTGTAAAAATAAAAAGGAGAGAGAGAGAGAGAGAGAGAGAGAGAGAGAGAGAGAGAGAGGGAGAGAGAGGAGGAGGAGGAGACTGGGGGCAGAGAGGGGAGGGGAGCGGGGGAGAGACGGGGAGAGAAAATGCCCTGCCCATGGCGCAGTCGTCCGAGTTTGGTGGTTGCAATATCAACGGATAAAACACACACACACACACACACACGCACGCCAAAAAACTGCAAATATATTTAATATATTTAATATATTATAATCCCGCAAACAGTCGCAACTGTTTAAAGCTTACGAAGGATTTGGATCAGCGCGTTACGAAGAGATTGAAGGCATTGTATAACGAAGTTTACTTGAAAAAGGGTATGTTGATATTACGATAAGGAAACGCTCTGAGTATTGCAAATAAATCCTTTATTAGCTTAGGAAAGCTTGGTAAGCTTGCGAACAATGTCTTTGTAAGCTTCTGAAGGAATTCCTTGCAAATGCGAACAAAATTCTTTGCAAGAAAGCTTTTGTAATACACTGCCTCCGTTTTCTTCGCAACGCAACGCTTTATCTGGGCGTTTCACTACTCCATAGCAAATTGTACGCAAAACCCAGCACTCAACACACCAGGAGGAGGAGGAGGAGGAAGAAGAGGAGGAGGAAGAGGAGGAGGTGGAGGAGCAGGTGGAGGAGGAAGAGGATGCCACATTCAATATGGAGAGAAGAGGAGAACAAGAGAAGAGGAGCAGCATTCCGTGTCGTGCAGAACTCGGTCAAAGTCAAAGTCCTGTCCCCGGCCGGCAGGCTTGGCCGGGCTGGCCGGGGCGGCCGCACCGGACGCTGGAGATTTTCCGTTAGCGTGTACGGCGCGCTCTCCGTACCCATCCCGCCCCGGCAAGTCCCGGATCCGCCGCGCGCCTTACTCAGGCGCAATTACTCGCAGCCGCGGACACGGACTCCGCGGGCTCTCACTTTCGCCCTCGGCGGCGCCGGCCGGCACCGCCTTACACTAGAAGACTACACCAAACACGACCGCGACCCCCCCCCCCCCCCCAGCGAACCACCAGTACCTTAGCAGCATAGTGACAGCCCGCCGCAGGCATTCGGACAGAATGATCGACACGATGAAACTACGGTTTAAAACTACAGTGCGCAAACCGTACACTCTAAATGTCTAAGGACAATTTTGTGCTTGAGCTGGGGCCAGATTTGAGCACATCTAAATCTGAGGTCAATATCTCGTCTACTTTGGAACAACTTTGTACTTTTCGGACACAAAATTGTCTCTAGATTTAGATGTGCTCAAATCTGGCCCCAGCCCAAGGACAAAATTGTACTTTGACATTTAGCGTGTAGTTCTATTACAGCTGCACTTAGTTGGCGCGGAAAACTACAGTTTGTCTCAATCATCCGGCACTTTCTCTCCAGCGAAACTTTAGTTTCCTACGCAAAAACTACAGTCGAACCGTGTAGCTCCGTGGTATAGTTCCCACTGGAGATCCCCCACCCCCCTTTCCGCGGGGCTTCGCGCACTAAAAAAAAAAAAAAAAAAAACAATACGCGCCCGCGACCGCGGCCAACAACCAATTTTGGTCCGCCTGGATATGCAGATTATGCGAGGCGGCGCAAAAGTCGGCCCCGACTCTCTTGGCCGCGGCGTTTACGATAAAGTAATCGGCGGGTAAGATCCAGCAGAGTCTGCGGTGGTGGTGGTGGTGGTGGTGGTGGTGGTGGTGGTGGCGGTGGTGGTGGTGGCGGCGGCAGCCCCAAGGACACCGCGCCACGCACTGACGCCGGCAGCGTCCTTGGAGATGCACCGCACTGACGCACCGCGGCCGCTGCTCCTCGAGTACCGGTCGCACGTCAGTCACAATGTTTGACGTTTCTCGCCCACATTTTATTTTTCGTTTATTTTTTTTAATTTTTTTTTATTTTCCCGCCAGTGACCCCGCGCCGGCCGGGCGCTTGCCGCCGCCGATCAACACGCTCATAAGCAGCCGCTGCAACTGCACCCAGACTAGTTACACCGGACATCCTTGATCCATTTGAGTCGAAGCGGCGGCGGCGGCGGTAGCAACTAGGCAGGGCCGCATTACGCACGCTCAACCGCCCGCTTTACTGCCACAAGCCAACAAGCCATCGGGTCCCGTTTCAACCGAATCGCAAATGGTCGCGCGCGACGCGTATAAAAATGATTAAGATAAGAGAAAAAATATTTCGCCGGCGCTGCGGCGCGGGCGCGGTGCCACTCGAAGCATGTCTGCACCGCGGCAGCGACGGCGGCAGCAGCGGCGGCGGCAGCGGGTTAAACACACGGCCGGAATCGTATCATTACACCCAGCGGTGAGCGCGCGCTTCCCGCGTGCGGGTCACCCTGGACAGTGAGCAGTTGACTTTACCCGGCCGAGGCCTGCCGCTGCTTACGTCAACAAAACCCGTTCCAGGCAAGCCGCCGCCGCCGCCGCCGCCGCCGCCGCCGCCGCTGCACCGCCGTACGGCAGGCAGGACCTACCTGCCTATGCCTGTGCACGACTCTTTTAGCCGGCCGCGGCGGCCAACGCGGCGGCCACCGAGGCGGGGCCGGCGGGAGCGGAGCCCTCCCAGCGGCCTTCTCGACAATTACCACCCAGCAGCCCCGGGCAGGGTCACCTCGCGGCCCAAAACTACACCCTGACGACCCGCCCGGGCCCGGCTCGGAAACATCCGGCCGAGAAAGAGAGCGCCGCCGCACCACACGAGCCCCCGCGGGGCGTGCCCCCGCCGCCCCGCAGCAGGGGGACTCCGTCACTCATTCACGAGCATGGCAAGGGGAGGCCGCGCCGGTGCCAAGCCGCGGGGCGGATAAAAGGGCACCGCGGTGAAGCAGCTACAGCTGCAGCAGCAGGGGGTCTGCGTGCGTGCCGGTGGCGTCGGCGCACTAGCGCCTGCGGAGTCCAGGATAGGCAAGCCCGCCAGGCACGGGCGCGCCGCGCACCGCAAGCATTGCCTACCCTCAGGGCGCCCTCGGGGTCCCACATTTTTTTTTTCCTCCGCGCGTATTCTTCTGCTCGCGAGGCCTTAAGGACCGCGCCCCCCCCCCCCCCCAGCAGTAATCGAAAAGAGTCTGAGCGAGTCTTGATCGCAGAGGCAGACGGACGCGTGCGGGGCAGCGCGGGGCTCCTCGCCGCCAGCTGCTCGCGCCGTCTCTCTCGCACCAAAGGGCCGGGCGGGCGACGACAACGACCTTGGCAGTGCCGAGTGCGCGCGTCCCCGCGTCTCCCCTCTCGCTCCCTCCCACCCGCGGCGTCGCGGCGCCCCAAAACAGTAGCGCTAGGAGCGCCAAGAGCCGCCGCCGGGCCAGCAGCGGGCGGGAGGCCGGAGCGAATATTCGATGAGGAAAGTCGCAGGGGGGGGGGGGGAATAAAGAAAAGAAACAAAAAGAAGATGAGGGCCTTCCGAGCCGAGGACACACCGCCCCACACCGCCGCCTTCGTTAGAACCGCCTCACCTGCGGCACAACAAGAAGCTCGCGCTCGCGCCGAACGTTGACCCCCCCTGAGGTGGGGAAGAGAGAGACAGGGAGAGATACAGACAGAGAGGAAGAGTCAGAGAGAGAGAGAGAGAGAGAGAGAGGCAGAGAGAGTGGGGAGGGAGGGAGGGAGGGAGGGAGACAGAGAGGGTGAGAGACAGAGAGAGAGAGACAGAGAAAGAGAAGCGAGGCGAACGGACTCGCCCGCTGCAAGAGACCCCCACCGCCCGGGGGACCCCCCGGGACCCCCCGACGAGAAGTGCTCTCAAACACGGCGGGCAAAACAAGAGTGTCTGGGTCAACACCCTTCCGCGACAAAAGCTCGCGCCGCACCTCTTGAACTTGACCGAGCCGGGTCGGCCGCGCGGGGCGGTCGGGGCGGGGCGGGGCCGACGCGCGGCGCCAGTACACGGTACGCTATGGGGACTGCCCAGTTCCCCCATCGTACAGTTTCATTTTATTTTCAAATTTGAAAGTCAACGCCAAGAACAACCATCAATACACTCCACTCCGATGCCCCTCCCCGGTTCAGGGAAGGTGAGGCCGCGACGGCGAAACCACGTACATGCCACGTACAACCACGTATGCCACCCTGGCGGGAGAAATGGGAGCGACGCGGGGAAGACAACGTTGTCCGCGGTCAGTGTCCACAAGGGGCACACATGGCCACGCCGCCGTGGCCAGCCGAGCCGAGCAAATACGAGCGATCAACTCGTCGAGCAAACGTGCGTCTGGAAGATCTCTGGGAGATCTGGAAGATCTGGAAGCAGCCCTCGGAAAGAGCCGTGTGACGGAGCCGTTCTCGGAAATGTACTTTTTAAGAGCACGCATTTATTGGCCATTCCCCAAAGATGACCGTCGCGATAACAACTCGTTTCACTTTTACAAGCTTACTTTTACAAGTAAACAACGCAGATTAGTATCCTCGCTTGGTAGAAAAAAAAATGTAGATTTCCATTTCATTTTCCACCGCTCTAGCGGCGGCACCGCGACTACGTCACTCAATTTCGGGGGAACACCCAGCGATGACAGGCGACAGGAGACCCGCCTTTTCTTTTGCGTCCTCGCCTCACGTGCATTCCAACATGTCGCATGTCGCAGTAAGTTACGTCTTTAAAACAAAACAAAAAAAGTACAAATGGTGACAAAACCATACCAAGACCTTGACACGGTCGTGATCGAAAGACCTCCTCTCTTATGGGGGGAGGGGGGGGGGGCGCTCAATAACGCAGACTTGGAAGTGATTTACCGACCGACGGGTGACGCGGCGAGCACAGCCGTACAGAGACTGATTCATCGCAGGTTCGCGACACCCAGCAGTGCCTTTCAACAATATTTCAAATGCATATCTACATACCAACGTTCAACTAGCAAAAGAAAATGTATAAATATATATAAATAAAATCAGGCATTCCCCGGCATTTTTTTCTCGGTAACACCCGGATTCTCCTCCAGAGCGTTTGCGGACCCGATGACTTGTCAACGACCTCCCATTCCCCCCCGTCGGCGGCACCCAAAGCGGAGTGACCGGCCGAAATAGCTCTACTCTCGCCAAATACACACAAACGGCTGAGACAAACAGACCCGTGCGTACCCGCCTTTTCGGCCGCCGCAGATGGCTGTACTGACCGCGTATACTGTATGGGGGAGAGAGGGGAGAGGGGGAAGAGAGAGGGGGGAAGGGGGGGGGGGGAGAGAGGGAGAGGGGGGGGGGAGGGAGAGGGAGGTGGGTACGTGGAAGTACGCGGAACCACACAATCTGTTACGCCGGGGCCTCGCTTGTCCAGCAGCGTTGTCGAGCGGCTGTGGCCCAGAGGTGGACGGAGCCGGGTGCCAGGTGTGCGTGCGAGAGACAGAGAGAGAGACAAGAGAGAGGCAAGAGAGAGGCTGAGTGTGATCGGCGAGCAAAACCGAAGGGGGGAGGGGACGTGCTAGTGAAACACACAGAGACCCTAGCTGCTTATTGAATGATTCGTCCATCCCCCTTGTCTGCTTCCAGACACCAACGCCAATCTGATCGACGCCTTGCCCGCAAACACATTATTTCTGGAGTTTTATCTTCCCCCTTGGAGGGGGGGGGGGGGGTTCCTATGAGGTCTAGAGAGAATAAAATGAGTTTTATTCGAAGGGTTCCAAAGCATTTCAGGCACGTAACTCTGGGGGAGGTCAGGGGGGTCATGAGCCCCCCCCCCCAAAGCCCTTAGAAGGCCGCCCGAAAAGTAGGCAACCGGTACGACATTCAGCCTGTAAGTAGGCAAAAAGCATGACCTGACCCCCTCCGAAAATTACGGCCAGCTACGCGCCTGAAGCATTTCCTCGGACGGCTGAGAAGAAATGCTTCGTAGTTCGTGTGTTTTCGGTGGGTAAAGGGGGGGGGGGATTAGAAGGAAGACGGGAGCAGGTGGTGTCGTTCAGAGAACCCTTGTAACGTTCTCACCGGGAAGTGCATGGGTGCGTCGTAATGCACCGCGTAGGGCACCTTCTAGTATGTAAATACCCGGCGCCTAGAGAGAACACGTGAGCATGAATTACAGCGACATTTCAATACGCGCTACCGCGGCAGCGGAATGACCAAATGCCGCACATCCATGGCGGCCCTCCCAGCAAGACGTTGTTCAAGAAATATTTATAGACATCGACTTCCAGAATTTCTCTGCACTTACTATTAGCTACTTTTATGCATTTACTGATTTACTGCATTTTTAACTACTTTCCTACTCTAAAACACTTTTTCTGTCGTACGATTCCATTTTTTCCCCCCGAAGCCTGACTGAACCATGCATAGTAATGCTTGGCGGAGAATTTGTGGTTCAAGCCTCAAAATTGCTTTGGGTCATCAAGCATATTACGCTCGGTTCAAGAACATTCTCTTCAGCGTGGCGCAGCGGCCAGCCACGACGGCCGCGGCGGCCGCGGCATGGGAGTCTGGCTGCAAACGCGGCACGGAAACGGTACATCCCGATCGGGGTCGCAGCGCGCGGCCTGGCGGTGCCTGGCGGCCCAGCGGCGCGGCTGTTGCATCGACAGCAGCGCGGCAGCAGCGTCCCGGATCGGGAGGGCAAGGCCTTATCCGATAGTCTCTCCTAGCGTCTCTCTCTCTCTCTCTCTCTCTCTCTCTCTCTCTCTCTCTCACACACACACACACAAGATCGTAAGTGCATGCGAGAGAGAAACGGAAGACACTGCTCGGCCGGAGCATCAGCGGCGGTGGTGGTGTACTCCGCGCACGCGCGCGCTGCTCGCGTTTGGGTCTCCCTGGGTCTCCCCCGCCGCGCAGCCCCGCTCGTGCGGAAGGAGGGAGGGAGGGAGGGAGGGAGGGAGGGAGGGAGGGAGGGAGGGAGGGGGAGGGGAGGGAGGTGCAAGTTTTGAAGCAGTCCAAGAAGGGCCCCGCCGAGGAGCGGGGGATGTGAGCGGACGGTGGCCGCGCCTCCCGCTGCTGCCGCTGCTGCTGCCGCTGCCGCCGGGCACGGCCCCATCACAAGGCCAGGCACCCTTCATCTGCAGTCCGTCGGCGCCACCGCCGCCCGCGCGCCGCGCCACGCCGCGCCGCGCCACGCCACGCCACGCCACACTTCGCGCCACAGCGGCAGTGGCACCCGCGCACACCCGCGCCAAAACGTGCCCCCCCCCCCTCCCCGGAGGCTTCTTTCGGGTTTAAAAACCTCCCCAGCCGCGGTGCCCATGTCCGACGAGACGGCTGAGCGCCCCCCCCCCCCCCCCCGCAGACAGCCGGACCTGACCTCGGGGTGAAGTGGGGAGTCCCAGGCAGCGAGGCGGGAAGGGCGCCGGACCCGGAAACGCATAGACCCAAGGAAAGGGCTCCGGCCAGGACGTACCACTGCCCGTGTCGGTGAGGCGGTGGTCAGCCGCCCGGTAACCCGACGGTAAGCGGCCACACGAGCGTCACACCCCCCAATAAAATTGAATTTTATTTAAGGCACCGCCTTCTTTTTTCAGGCGCGGGTCGGTTCCCTGGCTGTTCGCGGGCGCCGCCTTCCTCCGTATCGCCCGCTCCGCTCCGATCCGCCTCGCAGCCCCGGGCGCGTGCAGCACGGCGGATGGCTTATTCGTGCATAATGAATGGGGGGGAGTCCGACCAAATTACACACACACATACACACGTACACACGATGCACTCGTGTGTGGCAGAGAGAGGGGGGAGGGGCGGACACGGAAGGCAGCAGCCCAAGAGAGCTCGTCGCCGCCGCCGGGTGAAGTCGCCAAGACCCAGGCGTGGCGGAGCGTGGCGGAGCGTGGCCAGGGGCGAGGCGGAAGAGGAACGTACTCAACAATATACAGCCGGCCCGCCCCCCGCCCCCCGCCCCGCGGGGCCTACGGCAGCCTACGGTACATTCCCCCCTCCCCCGCGCCCCCGGGCCAGAGGCAGTCAGAGGGGGCCCTCGGACCTTAACAATGGCCGGCCGGGGCCCCAGCACGGCCCCAGCACGGCCCCCCGCGGGCGGATGGCGTCACCACGGCAACAGCACCGTCACGGCCCTTGGCCATCTTGGACTGGACGCGGCGGCAGCGCGAGCGGCGCGAGCGGCGCGGGTCTGGAGAGCGGACAAGACAAGCCTTCCCGTCTGAGGGCGCGCCGGTCCAGCCGGGAGTGGCCAGACCGGAGAAAAACAACGAGGCGGCTCCTTCGGCGTGGGGTCCCCCGGCGTGGGGTCCCAGCGTGGGGCGCCGCGCAGCAGCCGCGCCAGCAGCTCACCCCGAGCACAAAACACGTTCCGAACGAGGAGACGGGAGCGCGGTGACGCGACGGCCCCGCTTCCGCCGTACCGCCGCGGGTTGCCGCCGCGGGTTGCCGCCGCGGGTTGCCGCCCCGTCTGCAGCGGCGGCAGCGGGACGGCCGGGACTTCCCTACACGCCCGCGCCAGCCCGCACCACGCACTCCACTCTCCACTTGGCATCGTTTTCTTGTTCCCTTCCCGCGGCCCCTCGGCGCACCGCACCGCACCGCACCGCACCGCACCGCACCGCACCGCGCCGCGCCGCGCCGCGCCGGGCAGGTGTTTGCTCCAACCGGTACACTTCTCCAGTGCCCGCTAGGCGCCGCACACATCAAGGAAAACAAGGGTTTAAAAGCGGCGGCGGCGGCGGTGGCCGCAGCGCACACAGTTTAATATCCCGTTAATATCTGAATATCTGATTTACTTTGGCGGTGGGAGCCGCAGTACCGCAGTGCATGACCGGCCGCCCGGCCGCAGCCCGCGCACTCCTCCCCGGGTGTCTTCACCACAATGGGGAAAGACCGACCGGACCCCAAAAGCCAACCCTATCATACCAGCCCTCTTGGGGCGCTGGCCTCAGCCCCCACGTCTGTGGCAGGGCAATAATTCCGCTCCCCTCCCCACTCGTTAAAGAGAAGCCACAAAAGTGCAGATCTGAGAGCAAAGTGAAGTGGCAGACCGCCACAGTGCAGGAATGTGGACTCACCAGAATATGACGACTTGGATGACTCGATCAGCTTGAATGTGAAGGGGATGTGCACTTTCATCATCTTCACTTGCGGTATTCTGGGAGAAACGGGATGGACTGAACTTCCAAACATCATGTCTTCTCCATGTACCCGAAACACCATCATGTTCCTGACAAAACAGGCCAAGCCCGAACAAAATTCAAAAACTAAAGTCAGCTTCAGAAGGAGAAAGAAATACATGCTTAGTGCCAAAAATGTCTATTTTGTCTTGGACCAGTTTCAGTAATACACAAATTTGAGAAAGAATTATATTGATTCTAGTCATTTTACTCTGGCCATCATGATACCCATTAACATTTCATCCAGAACACCATAGGATGGATATTTGAACAAGTGTGCACACCATTTTAACAGATCTGTGAAATGAAACCATCCTCGAATGACAACACACTCGGTCCTTCTGGGAAGGGCCCGAGGACGGTGTCAAGAAGACATGGTCCTGCTCCACTGTCTCTGCCTCAACAGTGCTGTAGGTTAGGGAGAGTTCCAGAGATGACAGTCCGACTGACTTCCTGCAAAGCTCACCTCATTATGAACAGGACCATCCCACACAAACATATCAGCACGACAAACACTGAGAAAATGTTGGACAGTTCGGCGACCGACACCAACATTGCTGTCATCGCAACCATCATTGTCCTTTCTTGTTTGGAACAATAACACGTCAAAAATGTTAAAAACACATCAAATGTTCGTCGCGAACTGGGAGGGACGACGGAGTGTCACTTGGCGCTACGAGGCGAACTTGACGTTACCCAACCGCAGCGTTTTCAAAGCCATCGCGGAGCAGACTGGCGAATGTGAAAGTGTTCACGACAAAATAAAGCAGAAGGTTTAGTGGGGATGGTCGCCATATTGGATACAGCTGACGCGACCGCCATCTGGAGGCGGTCGACCCAACTAGGGGAAGTACCTACCCGTCACGCTCTTTTATTCGAGGTAAATTGGCAGTGATATCGATAATTTTGTAATTATTCTAAATCAACACTTGTATATTTTTTGTGACTCCTTTCATCTGTCTTCGTGTTTGATCTCTACGATCTCAAAACATGACTTCTGCATCACTTTTTGAGGTGGTAGTTTGGTGAACCTGATTGTTGTCATGTCTTCTGCTAGAGCAGTCTTGTTTTGTTTATGTTGTCGTTGGTAACGGCACATCCATTTTAAACTTCACGTCAGTGTTCTACAGTGATTCATTCCAACGTTGACGCCATGGCCTCGCCAAAACTCGTCAGCCTTGAGTTTGAAGTTTTCGGACGAGTGCAAGGTGAGCTTTACCTAGAAAAGGGAATTACCAACGCTCACAGAGAGGTTATGGAATTTTCTAGTGCTCTTCTTAACTGTTGACTTTTATGCTTTGTTCCAGGTGTCTTCTTTAGGAAAGTGAGTACTTTTCGTTTTTGGAGCTCAGACACTACACAAAATCTTGCAACATCAGCTAGTTGTTTTTTTTTTTGTTTTTTTTTCAACTCTCTCCAACTGAGTATGACACATCTGTCTTTCGCAGTACACCCAGAAGCAGAGCAAGGAACTTGGTCTCCGGGGATGGTGTATGAACACACCAAAAGGTACTGTTTTGGGTCAATTGGAAGGAGAGCAGCAGCAAGTTGAGAAAATGTAAGTTGCATTCATCCCGGTACTTCTTCCATGTATTTTTGATTTGGCTAATTTTATACCTAATTGACAGGAAAGAATGGTTGCAGCACACGGGAAGCCCTGAATCACAAATTGACAGAGCAGAATTCAGAAACACAAAAGAGATTGATTCTTTTAGTTTTACTTCATTTGATATTCGACATTGATACATTAGCCTATAACAAAATCTTTGACATACATAACTATTTACATGCAATAATGTTTCTTTATTCCCTGATACCGGCTTCCAGAGTCATGAAGAACCTGTTCACTGTGAAACATGTGTTATACCTGACAATTACTCACAGCAAAATTTAGGTACCACGTCATGCTCATAAAATACAAAAACATCATGTTGCCTCCCTCTTATATTTCAGGAAACTTTGGCTCCAAAACACAGGAAGTCCAAAATCAAGAATAGAGAAAGTGGATTTCAGGAGTGAGAAAACTGCATCAGATTACACATTCACTGACTTCTCAGTACACCGTTAGATCAGCCTGCCAAATTTTTAAAAGATAGAGTCACTAATAATTGCACTCTCTTTGACTTCTCAGTCTTCACTTAATTTAAAATCATGAAATTATCCATAATGTATTGAAATTGTCCATATGTTTTATGAGACTGAAGAAATGACTGATACTTAATTTACTACCTGTTAATTAACTATATTAAAGAATACTGAGCATTTCTTTTTCTGTTCTTTTTGTTAGTTTTACTGTTAAATTATAACGCCCACAACACTGAAATCTGTGATAGAGCCATGGGCAGTGGTGTAAGCCGTTGGAACGCTAAGAAATTAATAATAAAAATGGTAAAACTACAAATATCCAATGCACCATTAAGTTCCCAATGTCCCGCCTCTTCAACACACTCAAATTACAAAAAAACACATAGATTTGAATCTAAAAGGTATCCTAGCTAATTCTTGGCAAGAGGGAATTTCTTCCATTGGCCGGCACGCTAAATTTCTCATACAGGGATCGTCGGAACATGGTTTTCCCTGGCGTCCCTTCAAAGTAATTTACGTCCCGATAACCTACATTACTCTTATACGCAAGTAGCTCATCGCATCGCGGTTACAGCGAGAGGGAGCGACCGCCGAGAAACTTTCCCGCCAAGTTCTGGCCGCGTTCATTGACCACATATGACCAGTAACCGTGCCCGTCCTGTCAAAACATTCGCATCAGCTGATTGACCCATCCGGATTACGGGATCAGCGACCGGACCACCGCACCGGATGCCTCGACGCAGACGCAGTCGGGGAGTCGGGTTTTAATCCTGCGAGGACTGCGAACAATACCTTGCACCGCGGTATGGGTCCTGGTGCCGATACCTGGTCATCCCCTGTCGTAAGCTGAGCTGGAAACTAAAACCGGCGGTTGGGTTGAGTTTGTTGAACCTCACGCCTCGCCATGGCAAAATGCAGTGCGTCCGACGAACCCCCTTTGTCTTGAGGGGAACTAGCCAGCCGGTCGAGGAAGAGAGGGATAGACCAACTCTACGAGGATAGATGAGCACCGGTTAGGTGCGGAAACTCGCATCCCCCCGTGTAAGTTAACTTTGTCGATCTCTGGGAGTTAATCCTGGCGAACCTGCCGCAGGAGTAATGTGGCTACTTGTGTTTTCCTCAGAGGTTCCTCTCCACCTAGTCTCTTTAAACCTCGTGGAATTGCTGCGTTTGTACGCCGTAAAGTTAGGATTTGAGTGTTATTTCAGTAGCCCTACATCATTTTCAAATGTCTCCACAGTGCACAATACTCCACTGAGTGTTACTAGCTCACCTTGGATAGAGGGCTGGGCATGGTGGTGTCGAAGGAGCAATTAATTACCAGCAAGTACCTCTGAAATGTTTCAGGATTCTGCTTCTTTTCTGATGCTTATGGAATCTCCGGTGCCTAATGATTCCCAGCTCTTTGTATGAAGATCATGCCTCCTCTACTGCCGGTGCAATCGCTGTACAAAACATGCCTGTTGGTTATTTTCAACAACTTGCATTGCCTTGTACGACAAAATCCTGACTCTGTGGAGTCCCTTCGAGCCCTGTTTCAGTCCTCCTTTCATCGTGGAATTCGTCAGAATCTCCTTGACATTGCTACCAAGCACAGCAGGTATTGCTGATAACTGAAGTATTCTTATCATTAGATCTGGTCAACATTTTAATTCTATTATTTACGTCTCTCCATAGCTCCAGCAATGTGTTTACTCTTCTAGATCTTCTCAGAGTGTTATTAGACAAATCCATTAAGCGTTTGGACCTGTCTGCTAGGGATGAAAATGCTATTCTTCAGGCTGATCAATGTGCTCGACTCTTTGAGTATCTTGATCAATATGAAGGGGTAGGCCTGCAAGAATTGGTTGTGAAGGTAATCAGTCATTCAAAAACGCACCAAAATATGTCGTATAGCTTCAATTTTCTTTACAAACATTCAAGCTGCATCTGTGTTTCAGCGTGAATTGTATTTATCTCATTTTGTCAACAGGTGCGATTGTCAAATTCATACAGAGGAGGGTTTGAAAGTGTTTCTCCAGGAAACTTTTCCCTTCACAGAGTTTTGTGTCATGGTCTAGCTGCTTCTTTGCATACTCTGGTACTGCACTCTGTTTGTGATAATGAAACACTGCATCTCCTTGGTAGGCATGCGGTTCATCTCTCACATTTAGACGTCAGCAGTTCATGGCTAGTTGATGACAGAGGGCTGCATCAGCTTCTGCTCCAGGTGAGACCCTGACGAAATATTTTATCACTTGCTGAATTTTCATCCCTGTACTGTATGATTTATAATTTCAGAATCCTGAGGGCTGCTACTTTGATTCTGATGCCTTTGATTCTGTGGAAGCCATTTTTACATCCATGTGGGCAATATCTCACACTTTTAGTGAGCCACGCATTGGAGTTAATTTATGTTGCTCAAGTTTAAAAGAAGTTCGAATCCAAGACACAAATACATCTGAAATAGGAGTGGCGCTGCTACTATTGTTTGTGCCCAACTTACGCTCTCTTGGTGGATTTATTTACTACAGGTATTTCCAGACTGAATTCTGAAACTAAATTTGTCACTTTCATTGTTAATGATTTAGAATTACAAATCCATGAAAATGTGACATCTCCAAATTTTGTATATTACAGGAGTGCTGGAGAGGCCATTATATCCCTCCTTCGTCAATCGCAAAATACTTTGAAACTGTCATTGACAGAACTTTGGGATACTCACATGCCCGCTTTAAAAGCCTCGGTCTTGAGTCATGCTCTTCCTAATCTGTCCAGCTTGTATACTCGTGCAACTTGGTTGCCAACATTGAATGTTTTCCCTCGACTGTACTCGCTTACAATTGATTTTGATTTCATTGATTTTTCTCTCTCACTGGAGAGATTTTTAAGAGTGGTTCCACAGATGCTTAAAAAACTGGTGTTAGTAGATCAGGTAATTCCGTTTATCATGTCACATGTGTTTTGCTAGTTCCTTTCCTCTGTGTTATATACCATTTTTTTTTCTTTTTATGTATGACTTTCAGGTTCATGCTGTGGATTTGGCAATGATTGGTGAGTTGTGTCCTGGTCTGGAGGAGGTGAGTGCAAAACTTGATGGCACCTGGGGCTCTGGGAGCAAACAGAAACCGTTTGCATTGCTGCCATCACTTCAC
Source organism: Megalurothrips usitatus (assembly GCA_026979955.1). NCBI lineage: Eukaryota > Metazoa > Arthropoda > Insecta > Thysanoptera > Thripidae > Megalurothrips > Megalurothrips usitatus. Next base: position 4,158,050 of record CM049601.1, read on the forward strand.
ACATGCCGTGTGAGGATACTGAACCAGGAAACGTTTCGTTCCTTACTAGTACATACCCAGAAACTTCGTGTATTGGAGGTACTATACAATACCATTTTCAATACCAGAAGTTAACCTATTTCTGATATGTAATTCATAAAATAAATTTCAGGTTGTCATGGAAAGTAAACCTTTTGATGAAGAGAAACTGGATGATGAGGTCATATCATCTGCCTTGTTGGAACGAATACTTCCCCCCCAGCTAACCCGTTTGAATATAACTGTTTCCAATTCCTGGTGTAATTTGTCATTTCTTAGTGTGTATCTTCTTGCTCAAGGTTGTCCTCAGTTAAAACTCCTAGGAGATCTAAATTTATGGAGGGTTCAGAGGCGCCAGTTAGTTGAACTGACGCAGGAAATATTGGCTAGGAATTGGGACTTGCAACTTATGTTTCGAGGAGAGCTTTATCCAACCACTGCCTGGAGGAAGGTGACTGACATTTAGCCATCGTGTGTGCAATAAAAGAAATACTGTAAGCATAAAAATATTAGCAAGTTAACTACAATGCCACATGTCATGTGTGTTCATTAACTAGAGACTGAGAAAATTAGGACCATTTTATTGTATTCCTTATTGATGTATTTTTAAACTGAAAACTAACATCCCTCTGTGAATAGTCTAAAGATTGCTCTGTTGTGCTTGCCAAGGTTTACTGATCAATCTGCATTAGAACTTCTCATCTCATTGCAATACATTGTCTGTGATATTTTTTTTATTTTATTTTTTATTTTTCTGTCCACCGTTGTTCATCTTAAATTTTGATAGAAATTGTTTGTCAATGCCTATCTATTTTATTTCACAGGGTATACCAGATTAAGATTTTAATATTTAAGAGCAATTGAAACAATCTATTTGCAGTAGCCTACCTCTTGTATGAAAACCGGTGTGACCTACTTTAATTTTTAGTTTAGAATGGATCACACAATAAGTATTTTCCTCTCTTGGTTAAGCTTTCTTACTTTTGGGTAAGTAGTCTTTTGTATGAACTTTGAACCTTAGATTCATGGTAAATTTAAGTACCTACTTTAGTTTTTTTTAATCATCTTTTTTTTATTTGTATACTTTTCTACTGATGTAATTCTTTATGGTAAGTGATGTTTGAACTCGAGATCTTTGCTATCAAATTTCTTTGTAAGCATTAGGGGCCATCCATAATCTACGTCGACAGAAAAAGGCCACTTTTTGACCCCCCCCCCCCCCCCCATTTTTGACGTCAACAATCACCTTTTTTTTCGAAAACGATGGAAATGCGATATTAAGCAGTGTTTAAGGCTAAGTGTGTGTAATTGAAGACGGATTTCGTTTTTGAAAACACTTCAACATCATTTCAAAGCCGAGAAGCGGCGGGGTGACTGGCAGCACACGGCATGGCCCGCCCGGCAGGGCCCGGCCAGCCCGCGGGGGCGAACGGACAGAAAGCCGCTGCGGCAGCGTCGCGATGCCGCCACGTACCGCGCCTCGCCTCTCAATCGAAGTGTCGACGTCAACAAACCATTTACCCCCCCCCCCCCCCCATGTCGACACTCGTCGACAACCGAAGGGCTCCCCCCCCCCCCCTCTTCGTGTCGACGTAGATTATGGATGGCCCCTTATATTGATGTTAGTGCACCAAACTTATACATGCATCATATGTATGAACAATTAAGATGACAGTTCGAAGAGTACAACTTTCATTTTATCATCGACAAGTGTGTTAGGATCTTTTGGAAATTTCCTCACCCTGGTAAGAAGCATTTGATTGATTCCTGTTTATATTAATCCATTTTTGTTCACCACTTGATGTTCAAGGATAATTTTTTTTTTACCTGCACTCTTAAAAATGATCTCATTTGCATAGGCAAACTTACAAAATGTATTTATTTGGGAAAAAAAAGTAAAACAAAGTAAACTTTGATGATCAATGCTCAATCACAGATATCTTAAGTCTAATAATATCCTCATTTATAAAATTAAACTGTTTATACAGAACAAAAAACACATTCTCCTTAATTACAATACTGCAACATGTTATCAACATAAAATACACCTACTTAGTGACATGTCGTGACTGAAACACCATCTTTGGTTAAAGAATAATAAGGTACACAGGCAGTTTAGGTATGCAGTACCCTGCTTGCTTACTTGCCACCACGAGGGCCCCTTCCTCGGCCTCTGGGTCTACCTCTCCCTCTCGTTCCACCCCTCTTGACCACGGGCGCTGCCACTAGTACTGCTGACTTGGCGGGCGGTGGTGATGGCGGCGGCGAAGGCTGCGTGCTGAGGAGGCCCTCAGCTAACACTGGTCCCTCCTGCACAAAAGAATAATTTCCAAATGTGGTGCGGAGGGAAGGGAGGCCAACCAACAATGGATGAGGCTCGCATATACCTTACCTTTAAATTACCTTTTACACCAGATAATGGTGCATTAGCAGAGCTAGTCTCCTCCACTTCTGAGTCAGATGGTTCTAAATCGCCTTTGAAGGCTTTCAGAATGGCCTCCTTCAGAGGCATGCACACTAATGTTTTAAGCTGCTCTTTGAACTCCTGGTGAGACTCCTTGTCACCACCTATAGCAATGAGTTCCATTAGTGTTATATTGGTGAGAGAGGGAGAGACCAAAGACTGAAAGTAACCCAATCCATTATAAGTAGTCCCACATGTACCTTGGAATTTGTAAATTGGCTCTTCAGGAAGGAATCTGTCCAATAGATAATTAAGGTATACAGAAACATAAGAGAGATCTGACTCTCCTCCATTGTCATCCACGTGAAACTCTAGTAGTACAGATGTGGTGCTAATACTAGGGAAAATTCTTATGGTAGATGATGACAAAGTCTGCAAGCAGAATTATGAGGTAAGAAGATGGGTCTCATTGGATAATATAAGACCAGGAAAACAAATTTCACCTGTGCCTGCACAAACTGTTCCTTCCTCCTAATGAATAAATCTGCTTCAAGCTGCAATTTTCGAATCATGCAGGATAGTTTATGGATACTATCAATTCGTTCTTGACTAACCCGTTGAGGAATCAGCTTCATACATGGTGGCATACAATAATAATCTACCGTCCAATCTGGAAATGTTTACCATATATACTTTAACACATGGACCACCGATTTGTGCCAAATGCCGCCGGTCATAATTCTATAAAGCGAGATTGATTGGAAAACTTCAACCAAAGAAATTTCATTTTGCTAAAGTTATGGTCAGGATAAATGCAAATGCAGACATTGGACAAAAACAAGTCTCAGATTACTGATTTTCAAACATAGGCCATAACTTACATGAGCCAAGCTTCTTAAATCCAATGGAATATTCTTCGCAGTCCTTGCCTTTTACTACGAAAGGTAAGGCTACTTTGCATATTTTTTCTGATGCTTTCAAAATCCTAACACCTGTGGAACACAAGAGGGTTTGACTTACAACCAAAAACTGCACAATGAAACAGAAGGAGATGAAAATGACAACACACACCACTCCACGACTCAAACTTCTTCTCCAGCTCCTTCTTTTCGGAATAATCTTCGCCCGCTTGCTTGAGCTGTAGTTGTAGATTTTTAATCGTCTCCTGAAGTTCTTTCTTTTCTGCGTCTAGACGGTCCGTCTCGGCTTTCAGCTCGGCCATAAGACGGGGGAAATGCGTATCCGGCTTGGCATTCGCACTGTGCCAGGATCCATGAGGATACGGCGCATAGTGGTGCTGATGACTGGCGCTCATCTTGACATAGAGAATTTGCCAAAAGCCGCAAGCCGCTCCGGCAAGTTCTAACCTGCGGACGAGAGACCACCCAGAACAATGGTGGTAGGCGGGCGTGGGTTTGTTTAGAAAATATGCGCGCGAATCGCATGCGGTGTTGCCAGATCGTTGCCAGGTTGGGGCGGGGACAAGAGGGCAGAGGCGGCAAAAGCAAAGCAGCAAACTTGCAAAGCTTGAAGCTGAACGGACGAAAAGTATGGGCTAGGAGTGGGGTAGGGAAGGTGCGGGAGTTAGGTAAGTATATGCACGTTCAAGAAAATGTACATTTAATTAACAACAACACGTTAACAACGAGAGCTTTCATATAGAATCACTTTTGTCACATTGTAAGAGCTTCTTCAGCAGAAGTTAACTGGAAAAGTAATATCAAAGGTAGGATAGGATTTCCCCACTGAAAATAAAAATAAAAATGAAACATGAGGAGGTGCGGAGCCACTACAAGTCCAGCTTCGCGATAAAAAAACAAAAAACAAAGCAAGTTCACAATATAGTAAAAAGTCAAGTAAAAGCAATGTCAAAGATCACAGTTGGATAACAATCTTCCAAAAACATGAAACATGCATTTAAAACTAGATAACAGACGTAGTGTTACAAATATCTTTCAGAGAACTAAAGAAATTATAAACTATAAATAATTGGATGGAAACGTCATGGGGATAGACCCAACAGTAGATATAAAATCCTCCAATTTTAAGTAGGCAAAGGAAGCTCATCAGTTGTATCAAGAATTGAGGATCCAGGTTTAGACCTACAGAATGGGCAGTGGCCGTTCTGAAGCATTTGTAACTCAAAGTCATCCACGTGAAACATCTGCCAAAAGAACGCATACATTTCTTGAATCATAAATATTTTGGTAGATGAGATGTACTGTGTGCACAAATCTTACCTTGAAACATGATGGACACTGTGATATTTGCAGCTCTGGTAACAAGTTTCTGTAAAACCTGAATCGCAGAGGAGGAGGCCAACAAGCTATCAAGACAGTGCTAGGCTCCATTGCCTCTAATGTAGACCTATTGACAACTACCGGGCTGACATCATCACTGCCACTCTGAGAAGACAGACAAAGCAATGAGAATAATTATCCTCAACATCTACCTCAAGTTTACAGACATAGTTCATGACTTACCTCAAAATTGACAAGCCTTGCTGTAAATGGGTCAGGCTTTGCCTCATCATGCTGCAATTGTAATGTCTCATATCCGTTATTTAAATTGCTGGTCCACTGCTTTCCATCTCCACCACTTTCAACAGGAGCTTCAATCAAGCGAACTGCTTCCTCATCAGATATTCCGGTTTCCAATTCAAATTCAACCAGGGGTAGAACTTCAAAAGATACAAAAGAATGAACAAAAGGCTGACCACAGTTGGAGCAGCGGTTTCCACTGCGACCAACAAGAAGTGGATTGTATGAGGAGCATCGATAACACATGGGTTGCAGTTCTTCTGCATCATGAAATGGCTTAGAGCGCACCATGAGAGTTGAAACATTTACATATTCTTGGAAACGAGAAGGAATACGCAAGGACTGCATTTTATCCAGTACTTGTCTTGCAAGCTTATATGCCCCCAAAGCACGAGCCTGCTTTGATAGGGTGTATAACACAGCAAACTGTGAGATACCTCGAGGTTGAACTTGTTTCATTTCTAACATCAGAAAAAGAGCTATATTGAACAAAGCCTCTGGCATGTATGAGGTAAATGGTTCATCTAGATAACGTTGGATTGTATGATAGGCATAATACACCGATGCAAAACTGTTGTGCTCTTGGAATTTCTTTAACATTTCTTCACGTATATCTTCTCTTTGTCTTGCAATATCAAGGCATTGTCTAGAGAGCACCCAGTAGTAAAATCCAGCATCCTGAAAGCGGCATTCATTTACAGCATTTTCTGTTAGCTGATGCAAAACTTTGAAGGCCTCTTCTGGTCGGCCAGCTTTGTGAAAAGCTTTTTGAGCATCAGAAAACCTGTCATTTTCTGCTAGCCACTGAGCATATGGAACATACACAAGATGTCTAAATTCAGGGTGCCTTTCAGCTAACACAAATGCTTCTTTCCAGTTGTTGGCTTCAACATGCAGTTGGACAATAGCACGTTCCTCTCCAAGCTTGCGAAACATATCAGTAGCATGAGATAAATGCCCTAAACGGCGCAGTTGTTCAGCAACCAAGGCAAGGCCAGTTCGATCTGCTTTATCTAAACGCCGGCCCACATCGACTAACCTGGTGAAAAAGAAAGTAAAACACTTTGTTGTGAGGAGCTTCAAAGTCCTAATAAATCACAAGATACTGCATGAAAAAAGAAGTTAAGCAACTACTCCAATAAATAAATAAAAAATATCTTACATGTCTACCCATCCGTTATCTCCAATGATTTCAATAGCTTTGTGGGTGTCACCAGCAGAAAGGTACATCTCAGCAGCAGCTCTCGGTTCATTTATATTTCGAGCCCAGTCAGCTTTTTTCCTGATCAAAGCCTTTCGGTCAATGCTGTCTCCAGATCCCAAAAATTCCTACAAAAAAATGAACAAGTCTCAACAGTTTAGACCCTGTAGAAGTAATTTATATTTATTTTTCTCTTGTTTGCCCACTTATTCAACACTACTAACCTGGGCCAAATCAAACATCCTCAAATCTGTGTACATGTTAAGAGCACGATGTTCCTGTCCAGCTCTTTGATACAAACGAGCTGCTTCTTTAAATCGAGCACGATAAGCAAGTATATCCGCTACCAGTAAATCCCTATCTTTTTCTCCTTTTCGTTGTCTTTCCTGAATATAGCAATAGATAAAAATCAGACAGATTACATTCATAAAAACAAGCTAATGCAGCAGCCTTCTAATGTTAATAAAACTATTAAAAGAAAGTTGCATGTACCCACCAAAAACTCATTGATCAACTGTAAATATTTTAAGTCCTTGATGCGGATAAATGATTTCCTAGCTACTTCAAAGTCAAGTGCTTCAAGTGCAGCATGAGCCAAAGCACGCCAGTCTCCATCCGTGACACCTAAGCAAGCTACATGATATGCATCATTAAACATCTTATTTTCAAGGTATTGATACATAGGTGCAGACAAAGGCACTTCAATAGTTGACATTGTGGAGACATTGAGACAGAATATTTTTGAGCCGCATAGACCTACAACAAAACCCTGTGGAGGAAGGAGGGCAAAGCCCATGTTTGAAGAAGAAAACACAAATGGGTAAAACTTGAGTGATAAGTGATTGAAATAGTGATTTTAAAGAGAACATACCATTAGCTTCTGCTGATGCACAGGAAAACTACTCGCCTTGATGCTCAGTGTATTGTTTCCTGAAAAGCATAGCATTTCTTCACATTGCGAGTTCCATGCAACACTGCTGGCACTCGGCTCTTGATATACCAATTGACTCATTTTTAAATCATACACTGAACAGGTCCCATTTTCATCTACAACGGCAAGTTTATTACGAGAGGCACTAAGATCCAAGCACCTAACTCCCGCAGTGACTTTTAGAACACTGACTGGAAAAGCATTATCCAAGTAAATTTTCCAAATCTGCAAGAAGGCAACGAACATTAGAAACAACATATTTAGATATTGTAAATCCTAAAAAAACATATAAACTCGCCTGTCCACTCTTCAAGCCCAAAAGTAGTCCCTCCCTTCCAGCTGGGCCTCCCACAAGCTTGATGTAACGAATAGGAGAGTCCATTAACCATTCTCGCTCCTTTTGCCCCGTAAAAGTCAGACTTTGTAATTTCTTTTCCTATAAAAAGGGTGGGTACAAATACACATTGTACTACTTGCTAACAATAAAGAACAAAGTAAAAATCAAGTTATGCCCACCTGACACAGCACAAGGTGATTGGTACATACTACCAAAAGATTGCAGTCTAGCTTACTATTAATTTTGTCTTTTACTCTGTAATGCATACTTGTTGCATCTCCAGAGTACAATTCATAAATAACAACACGTTCTGGCAGTTGCACCTACAAGCAAGCAACCCAATTTTAATAAAGATCTGAACTATTCAAATATAGCACATCAAAATATTTAAATACCTGATCTCACAAACTTACAGCAAGTCTATGTTTATAGATGGCAATTTTTTTAATGAGATCCCTACATTTTATGCGAACTTTCTGTTCAGTCAGCAGATGCTGTATAATAACGTCTGTCATGTTTTCCCTAGAGCAAGTATGAATACTTATGTTAGAACACACTACCCACCCGATACAAAAGTTGCAAGTTATAATTTCCAAGATATAGTACCGGTATGCATATCTTTCCTTGTACAAACTATGTACTGTACTGAAAACAAGCTGCAAGCATGCAATGGTTCCATCTTGGCATCCCATGGCCTGGAAAATAAATTAGGAATGTCACATGGGGTTGTTATAATCCTTAACACGAAAAAAAAAAAATCTTCCATGAGACTACTAGAAATTTCCTTACAACATAAGAAAAGTCAGGCCTGGCTGCACAGCACCACACCCATGATTGCTGAGGGTCTCCTACAGTTCCGAGACGAATGCCCTCACGTGTGAGGAGAACACAGCTTCTGTTCGACCCCGAAACAAGTATGTACTCTCCTTTACTCATGTAGCTCACACACAGTGGATCAAAACCCAAAGTACGTTCTTTATAAACCTAAAAAAGTGGTGTCAACAATTAGTTTTGTGTAACATTATTTTTAAGTCAGTAGAATGTATATGTACTAACTGGTTTTCCTCCAAGAGTGTAGAAGGAGAGTGTCTGAGACCAATCTGCTACACACAATATATCATAATTTTCCTCTCTGCAGATTTGGGGGCAAATAATTATATTTTAGCTTTCTCATTTAAAAAAAAGTTTTAATAGAACAGGTAAAACGCTACTACACCTTGAGGGGCTCCAAGCAAGTGCCCATACTGGGGATGCAGAGCCACCTGGTCTCTCAATGCGTACTTTTTCTTCGCCCACCTAAAGTAGTATACAAAAACTTAAGGAGAAGGACTAAAATTGGTAACAATACTAATAATTAACATCTCACCTTGTTGCGAATAGATACACAGCCATTTCCAAGGCCAAGTGCAAGGTACTGTCCATCATTGGTCCAACCACAACAATTTACACGGGCCCCAGGTTTATACTTTTGACATGCTTTCTGATCCTCAATCAAAAACCCAAAATCAGATATTGCGCAACTGGCAAGATGGTGAGTGACTGGGTTGAAGGCCAAACACTGGATTGCATCCCCATGGCTAAGTCATAAATTAAAGTGAGAACGACTGACCAAAAAATGAGGGCACAAATCTAACAATGAGTGAGGTGACTTACGTATATTTCAAAACTCCCTCCAGCTTATTGCTCCAGATAATTACTGTTTTATCTGCTCCCCCAGATGCAAATCGTTTACCATCACGTGCATAACAAACACAATATACTGTGTCTTTGTGACCTGTGATAAATGATTAAACTGATAAGTATAAAACGAAATCAATTAAGTATAGGAGGTAGCAGGACATGCGAAAGAACTTGCCTTTTAATGGCTGAATTAACGAGCCATCAGTAGTGTCATACACTAAAACGCGCTGTCCAGCAGCGACAACAAGCTGTGACCCATCAGGATTGAAGCAGAGATCATAGATACTGAAATTGAATCAGAATGTAATTGTTATGAAGAAAATACACCAAATACACCTGTGATCCACCTGTTATGGTACATGCAAGCCCCATCCAGTAATCTTCATCTTTGGCCGCAGCAAATACATTTAATGACACTATCACTGACACCAGCTGGAATTTATCATTGTGTTTCAAGTTAAGAAATAAATGCAGCACCCACCCGGTGGGAATCAAAAAATCGCAATCACTAGCGTGTAGCGTCGACTAATTACTCAATGGGCAAGGCTTGGGAGGGCGCACAGACTGACAGTGCGGGGGACTTACCACTGTTCCACTTTGTCTCTGTCATGAACTTTGTCTACCCATGCTGGGACTGTCCTCATTGCAAAATTATGTAACTGCGCACGATCTGGAGAAAATATTTGCGTTTGTTTGTGGTATGATCCGCAGATTTGTTGACGCTCAGTGCCGTCGCTGTTGTCAGGGAGACGAGGGTGTGTTCGAGGTTCTGTTCTGCCGTGGCGGCGCCACTGTGGCGCGCTCTACACGGACAGTATTCGAAATTCGAACCAGCGGCAGTCAGCGAGGTTGATACTCTTGATTTCGTAAAACCACTTTTCGGGATAAGCAGTTTATTCCCCTCTTTATCAACTAGTCAGAATATTAGAAGGACTTCTCACCATATTTCTTCCTTAATGAAATCCCATCTATCCGTCTTGTCACTAGAGATACATAACCTCAACATGGGAAAATGAAAACACTTGCACTAAGCAAGAGTATTTTGCAGCTTTGATCTTTGAGGATAACTGGTGCGTGAGCCTTCCGATGATTTTTTCTGCTGTTATAATTTTGACTTGGTCTGGTGGGAATTCCCTCTGTCCTCTGGACCTTTCAATTTAGAGCTGTATTTGTGTGACTTTATTTTGGTTAAAATTTATATAAACCGTTAATTTCATATTTCAGAAACCAGATGCTGAGGCAACCTATAATGGCCTCTGCAGCTCTCAGTGCCGAGCATCTACCAAGACTTAAAAACTTGTGTCGAATGTGTGCCTCAACCTGTCTCAACCCTATGGAGATATATGGACCACAAGGGATTGAAAATGAGCTTGCTGTCAAATTCAGCAGTTACTTACCTCTTCCTGTAAGATAACCCAAGTTTCCCTCTTTTCTTTTTTTCTAAGTGATTGGAACATTTGTAATCACGTGAACTGTTTGGATTCCAGTTATCGGCATCTGACACACTTCCATTACTGCTTTGCTATGAGTGTACGAATCTGTTGATTCAGTGGGATGCAGCGGTTCTTGTTGCCATTGCTGCAGACAAGAAACTAAGAGCGCTACAATGGCGAGAACAGCAATCACATCAGTTCAACAAAGAGGTACTAGCTTTATGTTCTTTATAATTCCTGCCTGTTTTTACTGAGAGTGCTTATTAGTCATATGGTTTGTTTGTTTTGTACACAGAAAACAGAAGAACTAAACCAACAGCAAAAAGAAAACAGACAGAGCTTATCTGGGTAAGTTAAATTTATCACTACACCGGTTCAGCTTGAAATTAATTCAAACTCAATTCTCACTTCTCATTTTTATCTGCAGGGAATCGCTGTGCTGCTCAGTTTGTTCAAAAAGTGGCATGGGATTCAGGGAACTAGTGAAACACTTAAAAAGTCATGACATGCCCAATGAAGAACCAAACACCCTTCTTCAAGATCATACTAGCTCTGACTCAGAACTTGTAATTGATGAAGAACTGCTTCAACCGATCATATGTTTAGAGACTCCTACGAAAGGAAGAGGTTCTAGCCCTGTGAAAAGAAATAGTGAAGGTGAAAAGAAAGGGTCTGCAAGTCAGGGCTCAGAAATTAATAACACTAGACGAATACGCCGAAAGAGATCAAAAAATCCCGGGCACTCTACCTTAAGTGATGCTGAAGGAGATTCCGGAGATCCCATTGTCACCTCTTCTACTAATGGTAGTTCCACTATTGCTGATAGTCATAACAGTATGACAGAAGAGCCAACAAAATCTGCTGACAATTCTAACAGAGACTCATCTCAGCAACCAACATTTAAACCTAAAGTTCGTATTATTTCGGCAGAAAGTATTAATCAGACTTTAGAAGAACGAGCAAAGGCAAATCAGCAGGCAAGAAAAGAGGAACTTGAAAAATCTCAGTCTGTAGTTGATCGCAGCCTACAACCTGCAAGGGGTGAAGATAGAACTTCATCCTCAAAATGGACAAAAATTGTCATTCCAGGGAGTTTAGTGAAAGCTATGAACAGCCCAGATAATAGTCCTACCAAGCCAAAATTTTTAAAATTGTCAGATGGACGAGTGATCCGTTTGTTAGGAAATGTTAACAAACCCGATAGTTCCCACAAAGCAGTGTTTGCCTCCGGTCCACTAGTGCAGAAAATTCCGCAGCATATACTAAACAAGCTAAGTTCAGGTGGGAATGCACAAGAAAAATTGCCTGCTGCAGCGAGTTCAAGTAAGTCTTTGGTTTCGCCACCGCCCTCAAGTCCTGTCTCTCCTGTAATGCAAGGGGCTAGTGGAGGCTGTGATGATAACAGTGCCACAACATCTCCTTTAAAGCATAATGTGAAGCTAAGTTCATCAAGAATAGTTACCTTCAACCTTCAGCCCGGTCCCAAAAATAGTCTGACCCGATACACTTGTGCGTTTTGTGGTAAGCGTAATTTGCTGCAAGAGACACTGCATGAACATGCACAGCAACATACCCCTGCAAAGACCAAGAAAGATTCTGTTACAAATGTTTCACCTCTTTCTGAATCAGTAATATGAGAGGCTGATGCTTAATTCGTTTGTCTTAATGTAATGGAAAAATTTTATGCTCTCATTTGCTGAGCTGTATGTAATCCCCCCTTTTTCATGGTCTGTTATGTAAGTTGTGTTTTTTTTAGTAAGATGTTTGTTACATATAGGATTGTTATGAAAATTTTATTTACAATTAAAACATTAGTGATCTCATCCATCTTTATTCCAATAGCTTTGAATTTCCAAAATTGAAAATTTATGTTTTACAACACGAAACTTTGTCTTGAGTCATATTCATGTACTACATTCCACAATTGGCATGCTGAAACCACTGTAAGTACAGATAAAAAAGTAAGGACCAACTTTGGCATTAAAAAGAAATTGATAAATAATCAGTGCTTATTCTACTTTATGAGTGCACCTCTAGCTACTTACAGAAGTATTGTGGTATAAGACACCAAGCATGGTTAGATATAATTCATTCTAATCATGTGCTTTGTTGTACTAAGTTGGAATGGGAGGCAAACACAGTATCACAGTCTAGTTTCTCAATAAAAAAGCAATAATAAATGGCACATTAAGACTAGGGTCTTAAAATTTAAATAACAAATATTCACTATGGATAGGCTGCTGTCTACTTTCAGCCAAGAATTGAGTGAAAAAAAACAAGCCACCTAGGAGAGGTTTATAAGAGCTGGTTCTACACCAATTGAGACCTCACCTTACATTGGTTACTTTGGCAGGGAGACAGTATCAATGCCCCATTCTCAGCACTAGCATAATCACAGATACATTTTACACTTTTGTCAAAACATTCAACAGAAACAAGTAAAAGTATAAAAATTTTGGTCCAAAGCTGAGTGGTAAATGCAACATGACAGAAATAAGTTTAAAAATTTTACAAAATCACAGCTTAAAAATTTAACAACAAACACATTTTTAAACTGAAACTTAATGAAATTTTGTTCTTAGTAAAGTCACGCTATAACGGCATTAAAGTGGTCTTCTGGGTGAACACAGCTAGGACTAGTAAGTCAAAATTAAAATTACTACCATCTCAAAAATGGCACCAGTCAACGCAGATGGCTTATCCACCTGTTTGCTCAAGGTAAGCATATTCACAATCAATCTGATCAAAATAAATTAAAGCTTTCTGTAACTCCTCAACTGTTCGAAGTGGCAAGACAGATAGTATACTAACATCAATTACATGATTCAGCACCACTGCCATCATGTTTCCATAGCTATTTATTACGAGCTGCTTCAGGACAAAAGGTACTCCTTGGTCATTGGCCATCATTTCATTTATGACCACCAGAGGACCAATACCATTTTTCTGAATTTTATGTATAGCCCAAGCGTGTGTTGGCAGTGTGATTGGGTGACCATTCCATAAGTCCGCAAATAAACTTGCCACAGCAGGTTCCCGGACTGGAATAACTGCATGAGAGGCAAAGTCACTCCTAGATGGTGAAATGCCTGCTCCAACCAGAGGTTGACACAACTGGATTTTCAGTGGATCTGATTGAGAATAATTTGAGACATCGGATGGTTTCTCTTGAGCCTGTGCAAAAATACTTGGGGTTAATTCAGTAAGTGTTGCAATGCCAGAATTACACAAGGGCTGAACAAGTCGAAATTTGAAGCCAGCGTCATTAGGATCTGCACTGCCCAACTGTCTTTCTTCTGTTTGTTTCATGGGACATGATATGCTATTCGTATATATGGACTCTGTTGTATGAAATCTAGGCAAATTGGCTGTACTGATATCTTGGGTGGATGAAGGTGGTATTTCTTCCTTTGGCTCAGTTGTTCCTGAGTCACCCTCGCCAAACTCTTCAGGCTCTTGAACTTGTAATAAATTGGTCTGGGAAGATGGAGATGTATTTGTTGTTTGCTGCTCTTCATTATGGACAGTAACAGTGGCGGTAAACTCGCCCATTTTCAAAAAAAAAAATTGAGCCCAAGTGTGCTTAGACAATTACTGTAAAAAAAAGAAAACAAGACAGGAAGATTATGTTAGAACATGGACTAAAGTCCAGCAATACAGAACACATTAGAAGTTCAAAACAAATTTCCACTCATGTTGAAACTCTATAGTAGCAAGTATCTCACGATTTCCAAACCCATCATCACTTGTACGAATACCATTTAATAGTAAATTGGCAGGTACCGGTACCCCTGAGTCTCGTATCTCACATCACTTAATGTTTTGCCAAACCTAACCTAAAAAAAGATTGACTCGAAGAACAACATTGACTGATTTCTGCACCGCGGAGACCATCCTACCAAAAAGCTACACGGAAAGTGCTTTGAAGTTAAGTAAAATACCTTCAGAGTTTAGATAACTCCACTTCGGTGGCGTACCTATTTCTATTTCCATAACATAGCGGGTAGCAGACGACGGCCCGATATTTCTCTGAGTGCGTTAGCAGACGACAGACGGCAGTACTGTCGGCTGTCGGGCACGAGTCAAATAGCACTATAACACTTAACACCACCTACGTGAATGTATCTTGCCGGTTTGAGGCAAAATTGGGAAAAAGGCAATTGGAACTGTAAATGGCAAAAGCTAAGGCACCGGAAAAAGTGTCCCCAAAAACAGATGTCTCCGACCGTGACAGGACTCGAACCTGCAATCTTCGGATCCGAAGTCCGACGCCTTATCCATTAGGCCACACGGTCTACCATACCGGATGAGAGAAAATTACTAGTCTGTTTCCACTTAAATAATCGTTCATCCTGAATGCCGACACTTTTGATTCTCGTGGACACAAAGGAAAATTAACCACAAAAAAAAGTTCTTTCGTCCATGCATTAAAAATCGTAGTCACAAACTGCATTTGGATTGTATTTTCTATAAGATTCGTGCGACACTGCAAATAGCAGACCGAACTGCGTATAAGCGCATCCAAGAGTATGTACACTGTATAAAGAAGCAAAGCACACGAAACGTAAAGATAGCACTGACCCGTCTTTCTGTGTATCTTTGCGATAAAGATGTACCATTCGTCTTTATCGTGATATTAACAACGGGAAATTGTATTCGGTTAATTCATCTGCTCAGAAAATGGCGGACGACGCCAGTAATGATGATCAATGGTTGTACGGAGATTCCATGACCGATTCTCTGGACGCCAACAACGACGCTTCAGAGGAAAGAAAAGTTGATAAACCTGACCAACAAACCGAAAAAGACGTCTCCTTGGCTAGTTTGGTAAGTGCCGCTGGACTGTGACCTCTTACCGGCTTTAGTTTATGTTTCACAATGAGTTACCGTCGTGATTATTACTGTCATGATAGGTTATGGCTACCCGGCAAGTCGACAGCTTTCCCTGTTTGAATTAAATTATTTTAAATTTTCAGGACCAACCGGAAAGCCAGGAACAAGAAAACTTGGCTGAGCAGAGCACTGACGGAAATGCTGCTGATGATGCTCCAGCTACTGAAGACAATGGTAAACATTTACTGGGTCCATATTAGGTCTTTTGAATGTTTTTAAATACTGTATTTTTTAATTGATCTGCCTACTCTCCTTTTGATCTAGATGATAAGAATGAGGGGGAGATTGATGATGATGACGATGATGATAGTGATGACGATGTGAATGTTGTCATCGGAGACATCAAAACTACTCCTGCTACATATTCCAGTTTAAATATTAAGAGAGGGGGTCTCCTGACATCTGCTGGGGGGATTGATAAACTGAAGGTATAGAAGACATTTCTTATTAAATCAATTCCTATTTCTTTTCTTTTGCTTTTTATCTAAAATTTACATAAGTTTTCAGCATGTTATTGTGCATGTTCTTATTACGTTTTGTATTTGTATTAATCTAAACTTACCAGTATTAGCAGTACCTTGCATGTTCTTATAAGAAATGTAATGAGCTTTCTAGGTTTGAACTCATTGAGGTATGTATCCTCTTCAGCTAGTGCACTGGGTGCCAAATAACACACACACACACACACACACACGCACATATATTTAATTTTTGTGAAGATCTTTATTTAAAAGTTTTTATGCAAAAGAAACTTTCATGTATTTTGAGATTATTTTCCCAGTTAAGCTAGTAGGTGAATGGCAGTTCTTACTGTAGTGCATGGAAACTGTTCTTTTGTTAGAATCGTAATCCAATGCCTTTTGCTTACATAAGAAGACTGTATCTCCTAAAATGATCATCTTCTAAATCAACCAATCTGTTCAGCAACACTAAACCACATTTTCCCCAATTTTTTTCTCAGCAGCAACCGGGGAAGTTTTCGATTGAAGAGTTTGAACAAATTGGCACCATCAATGGTATTCCAGCTCATGAGTACAACCTTGATTCCTTAGAAGACAAGCCATGGAGGAAACCTGGTGCCGACATTACTGGTTTGTATTGAATTTCATCGCTGTGTATTATGTACTCATGTAGCACTGTCATTTGCAATAAATATTAATGGTAATTACCTTTCAGATTACTTCAATTATGGATTTAATGAAGAAACATGGCGAGCCTATTGTGAGCGACAGAAGAGGATGCGTGTACACGAATCTGGAGTTGGCTTGGGCCCCTTAGGTAGCACAACAGCAGCTGCGGCAACTGTACCCGGGCCAATACGGCCAGGTACTATTCCTGTTTCCATAGTCAATGACAACTCAAAGTATAATGCTGCTCTTGGCCTTCGTAAAGCAGGTCCCCCTCCCGGCCGTAAGATGGGAGGCAGCATTGATGTTATTGGAAGTGGTGGTGGCACTTTAGCATCTCGTCGCACTACAGACATAGAAACCCCTCCAAAAGAGAATGTCATTCAGGTAGGTTTATTTCTAACGTACCTTAAACCCCTCTCAGAAGTAATTTTTAAAAATTGCACCAATAATAATGAGAATACTGTGTTGTTGATAATAGGTGATGACTGCTGACCGAAGGGAATACAGCAGGAAGAATCCTGGATTCCCTGACATGTCTGTACCTCCACCCACTGGTCTACCTCCTCCCAATTTCGATGTGCCACCACTATTGCCTGTGCCTGGGTTAGTACTATAATCCTTTTTGAATTAAACTCTTCTGTATTTATGATTTTCAGTGTGCCACTAGAAAAATAGGGAAACTTTATAATCTCTCTGAAAATATATCTCATTCCTCCATGTCCATAACATCTTCACATGCAGATGCAGTGTAATTCTATGATATTATGCCAGCTACAGATATGTGGCAGTGGATATGCTTTGATGTTTTGCATGCTTGCTATCTTTTCAGACTTGTATCCTCTGCTCAAGTGTATCCTCTGCTGACGATTTTGAATGCAATTGAGTACCTGCGGTGTTCAATTCGGTTTTGCTGTGCCCATTTGTCTTTCATGCATTTAAAAAAAATGTTTTCTGTCCTGGTGTACTTGTAAAATTAATATATTGTTCACCACTGTCTCCAGTCCTTTCCCTCCACCGCCGCGAATACATCCACCAGCACCCTATGGACCGGACCAGTTTTATTCGCCAGACACAGATCCTTACTACCAATCTTATGAGCCCACTCAAGAGCAGCAGTGGTTGGGACATGTATGTGATGGGCATTGGTTTAGAAAATGGCCCTGTTCTGCAAAGCTTTTCCTCACTTTTGTTTTAATTTTCAGCAGGAAGCATTTGGGTCTAGGGATGACCCGCATCCTGGCATGCCCGGTGGTCCCAGCTCAAGCTTAAAATCTAAGGATGACAAAGAGAGTTCTAAGTCAAGTAGAGATAGAGACCGCGATAAAGACAAGCACAGGTAAAATATTATATAATTATGCCTGGTCTAATTTTTCACATTGTGGTTTGGTTGCGTTATAATTTTTCTAATGTCCTTCTGCAGTAGGTCACATCGTCATCGCTCCCGAAGCAGGAGTCCTTCTGAGAGAAAGAGGAGACACAAGAGTAGAAGTAGAAGTCCGAGTCATCGCAGCCACCGCAAAAAGAAGTCAAAGAAGTCTGACAAATCGAAGGATGATGATAGTGATTAAGCCTTGTTTGTGTAGTTTGTTATTCACTGTGACATTTCCATTTATTGATTTCAACCTATGATTAATTAACAAAATACCTGCACAGTAAGAAACTTATTTCTCATTATTTTCCACACCACCACCACCATATAATTTCCTAAGGTTAGCCTTTAATGATGCATTGAGGGGAGATTCTCCCAATGTTTAAAATAATATTGTTAAAAAGCAGTGACCCCCTTTGATCGATTATAAGCCGCACCCCTAGTTAAAGGGAAGGCAATGGGGGAGTCATTTGAACACGAATATAAGCCGCACAGCAATGAAGAACTCGAGTTACACCCTCACAATTCTGGACTCTCGAACAGGCAGTTAATCCAGTGACCGCCCACACTACAACAGGGCTACATACCCGCACGGAACTTAATGGATCATCGCTCATCTCGCGCGTCCAGGCCTAGCCTGTATATTTTTGGGGTAGGGGGGGCTGCTGACGCAGTGTGGAAGTTCCACCGGACCCCAATCCAGCGGCCGGACGGAGCACCCCGCGCGAGCTAACTCCTGGTCGTCTCTTTGTAACCTGGGACGGAAGGTAGGCAACGCCCGAGCATGTGTGCCGGGGGGTTGCCTACCTTCCGCCTACGGTTAGGTGGAATCGACCACGAGTTAGCTCTCGCGGGTTGCTCCGTACGGCCTCTGAGTTGGGGTCCGACCTGTTTCCCGCAGAGGTCCTGCTCTCTCGGCGGGCTGATTCCGTACACTGCTTCCTTAGCACTGTCTCTGTCGCACTGGTCGGGTGATGCGCGCGCGAGCGAGAGAGAGGGAGAGAAGACAGTGTTCGGAATCGCGACGCGGGGACTCTGACCGACTCCGGCCTTTCGTGTTACTATATCGTATATCCTAGTCTATGAGTTGTAAATGAAACTCGAGGGTGGCACATGTCAACATTTAATTAGGAATGCTCACAATGTAATGAAGAAATATTTATACATGTACATGTAGCTGACATCGTGCAGGTCACATATACGACAGTGATAATATATACACAGACACATTCAAATTTTTTTAACACAGTTTCACAGCCATTTTGAGCGTTCGAAGGGCTCGATGCCTTCTGACTTGAGCCTGGAGAGCATGGGCCGGTAGATCTCTCTGCTGAAGGGAAGCACCATCCCGTGCTGCTGGATCTCGCCTGGGACACAGGATGTGAGCCGGAGCTACAATTATTGAACTGCTACTGTTATCATTGTGACGCGGTTCGAGAGCTGTGGTTGTTTTGCGTACCGTCTAGCACCATCTTGGCGGCGATGGCGGCGGGGAAGCCCACGGTCCTGGCCATGGCGGAGTGGCCGTTGGGGTCGCCGTACGCGACCAGGTTGATGCCGCGCAGCTCGCGGCGGCCGTCCGGCCACAGGATGTCCACGTCGTGTCGCAGGATGACCAGGTCACGCTCGTGCGGCTCTGCAGGGTAAGGTCAGGTTAGGTCAGGTTTCCCACCGCCCCCCTCGGGGCCCTCACGTCGTACTCACGCAGGACCAGCCGCTTGGACAGATAGTGGGACAGGGTGTCCAGGGGCGTCTCCATCTTCTGGAGCGGATCCTCCGACAGCAGGCCGAGGCCCTCGATGGCGGCCAGCCGCTCCGCGCTGCCCACCCTCTCGGCCACCTTGCTCTTGAGGTTCTCGTAGAAGATGTCCATGTCCACGATGCCCAGCAGGTTGCACACGAACGCCCTCTGCATTTATGGGGGATGAGAACAGACGATTAGAATAGCGCAGTGGGGGTGTGCCCGTGTGGGGCCGCGTGGGCCGCGCGCCACGCACCCATGTGATCTCGGGGCCCTTGGGGTGCAGGGCGGGGTGGGGCTCGGCGTTGATCAGCCCCAGGATGAGCAGGGCCTGCATGGTGTCGCTGAAGCCGCGGTAGCGCAGGGTGCCCCGGAGCACGGTGCTGGCCTCGCCCGCGATGCCGTACAGGTGCGAGTACAGCAGCGAGTCCCGGTTGGGGAAGCCCTCCAGCGCGAAGCCCGGCAGGAAGTCGAGGTCCTGGACGGTGCGCATCAGCTCGCCGCCGGCCGGGATCTCCACCACCTCGTTGTTGCGCAGGTGCTTGGCGGTGGACAGCGTGTTGAGGAGGGCGGCGCGCGGCGACCACGAGAACTTGTAGCGCAGCGCGTTGTCCGAGCACTCGGGCGCGGGCAGGCCGCCGCACCAGGACACGAAGGACATGACCTTGCCGCCGGCCTGGTGCACCTCGTCGAAGCAGTCCATGGCCAGCAGGTGGTCGAGGCCCGGGTCTAGGCCGACCTCGTTGACGACGGTGATGCCCGCCTCCACCGCCCTGCCGAGTGAAGCAGAGGTTATGTCGTGCAGAGCGACCCTCGGCGTCATGCTCCCCCCTCCCCGCCCCCTCACCTGTCGTGCAGGGCCTGCATGGCCGGGGTGCAGTACGAGGCCGTCACCATGTTGGTGCGGGTGTCGATGCAGGCCTCGGCCACGACGTGGTGCAGGCCGTACGGCAGCAGGGACACCACCACGTCCGCCTCCTCGATGAGGGACCGCAGGTTGTCCGGCCGGTTCATCACGTCCAGGATGACGGGCTCCACGCCCGGGTACCGGCTCGCCAGCCGGTCCGCCTCGTCCTTGAGCGACGAAGCTGTAAGTCAAAGCGCATGGGTCGGTGAGGGGCGTTTCTCCCTGTGAGCTCCGTGGCCGACGGGCGGCCTAACCGCCAGGCTCGCTGCCTCGCGTACCGACGGTGACGGCCAGGTTCTTGTCCCGGTTCAGGTACTCGATGACGGGCGCGCTGACGTAGCCGGCGCCGAGGACCAGCGCCCTCTGCGAAGTCTCCTCCTTGTACTCCTTCTGTTTGCTCCGGCTGAAAATTATTTAAATCCCAAATAATGTTTTTTTCTTTCAAGTGCACGCTCGTCGTATGTTGTAGTACGGTTCCAAATGCAAATTGCATCGCGGCACAGGACTTACGAGTTCTGGTTCCTGAGCTCCTGGATGTACTCGAAGTTTGGCGTGAGTTTCCCATTGCTCGCAATGATCGCCTGTTGGGAAGTGCCAGTTTCAGAGTCGGTCATCTCAGTACTGTACAGGAAAGGCACAGTGACGGCACAAACGTACCCCGTAGACGGCGGGCGCGAACGACTGCTTCTCGAGCGGCACCGTGGCGTCGGACTGGATGATGTTGAGGGCGTAGGGGTACAGGAGGTCGCCGAAGAAGTCCGTCGACTCCCGCGGCAGCTGCGTCGGCATGTTATCGATGGAGCAGACCAGCACGCCGGGACCCTTGAAGCTAATTAAGATAAAGAGAGGCGTGGTCAGCGATCGGAGCGGGCATTCGACACTGTGTGTATTTTGGGTCAAGTGTTGCGCAGCGCAGCGCGGGCCGTGTCGTGCAAATCTGTAGCAATTCCGAATGCCATTATAAAATTCTCTTAAAATTAAACTTTTTAGAAGTTTTTTTTTTTAAGTTTAATCTTTGTAAAAAATTGTACTTTTAAAAATATTTGGTCATTTCCATAAATTTAAACATTTCAGTAAGTTTTCAAAAAAGGTAACTTTTCCCGATAATTTCCGCACTGTGGAGCGTGAGCGTACCTCGCCGTGTCCTTGTTGCGGTCCGCGTCGTACAGGCAGAACGGGTTGTCGATGGTGGTGCACTCGTTCATGAACTCGATGGAGCCGCCGGGGTCCGCGGAGATGTCGCAGATGCCCAGCATGCGGTGCGGCAGCGCGGGCGTGCCCGGGGACGTGGGCAGCCAGGGCGTGTGCGCCGGCTGCAGCAGCTGCTTGGCGTCCGGGATCGTCAGCAGCTTGGGGGAGTCGACGGCCCAGTAGATGCCGTTGATGATGACGGACGCGTACGGCGCGATCTGCGCTCCCAGAGAAATGCCACTCGTCTAGACTCTCTGTGAACGCCTCCCGCACTGTACTTCCCCGCCCTCGCCAACACCCCCGTCACCTTCTTGCTGAACGTGGATATGTACTTGGACGGGTTCTTGTCGTAGTCCTCCGGGTCGAACTTGCCGTCCTCCTTGCGGACAAGGTGGTGGCGGCGGCGGACCTCGCAGGCGTACAGCTTGGTGGTGACGCCGTGCTCGGCCACCTTCTGCAGCATCTCCGGTGGCACGTACTCGTGGGGCAGCTCCTGGAACACCTCTTGCGCGCCGCTCGAGACGTTGCCGGACCTGCCGCGGACCGAGAACCAAGACAACCCAAACCAGTCACAAAAATGCTATTTTTAATTTAATTTAAAAAAAATTCAGATGGTCACAATGTCAGAGTTTTTTTTTTGAAAAACTTTGAACTTTAGTTAATTTTTTTTTTGGTTGAGGTGATTGCCGGTGATTACCCGGTGAACACGAAGGTGAGCGGCCCGACGGACTTGGGCATCATGCCCAGCGAGATCTCGTAGCCCGCGTCCCGGATCGCCTGCCGCGCCATGGACGAGTTCCGGTAGTTGTGCGCCGGGCCGATGTGCTGTGAGCGGAACAAGAGGGTAGGAGTAGTTCCATCTCTGTCTCCCCGCAGTCCGCCCTGCCTGCTCTCCCCGCACCGTTAACCCTTCCATTCATACGCTCTCACTCTCGCTCTCCCCTCATTCTTTCACACACACACACACACACGTACGTATACGTACACATGCAGCATTCATGCAGCCAACTGCACCTCCGAGCTGCCTGGGGGAGGGGAGTGGCGGGGCGAGGTGGGTGAGTGTGTCTGTGTGTGTGGAGAAGGGAGGGGAGGGGGGCGGGGCGGGCCGCTGCCTCCGCTACTGCGTACAGAGACCGGCACATACGCACCACCTCCTCGACTCCCTGCCGCCCTGGTGCACGATGTACTCTCTACATACGATTATTGCTACATCCCGGCACCCGTCATGCGCGCGGCTCCCTGACAACAGCGTCCACCGGGCACACAGACAGACAGACAGACACACACATACGTGCGCGTCGTGATTTTTATTTTATTTTTTGCGCCCTCTGTAAGTCTGTTCTGTGACCCGGCGGTGTACGAGTTCTCCCGTGGGCCGTCGGGACGGAGAAAGAAAGGGACCGCAGAAACGTGAAAAGTCTGACGAATCTTGGAGAGACATGGGACGCGCGCCGCGGGGCCGGGACGCGGGAGAAGGCGTAGAGGCCCCGCTCCCGTGGCGGAGGGAGAGAGATAAATCTAACGGGCACACACACACACACACACACACGCACACACACGCACGGCCGGCATGTGGGCCCCCACTCCTCCGTACGGCCGTCGCTGCGGCCGCCGCGCGGCGTCGTACATTACCGAGTCTTACTTCAATTACAGCGTATGTGCGCCGGGCCACCTCCTCGGCCGCCTGGCCCCCTGCCGCTCTCTGTACCCCACACATATGATTACTTGACGCTGCGAGGACTATACTTGCTCGTGGCTCGCACGTACGTATTACTGTCCGAACTTATATTATGTTCTCCGTCCGGCGAGACCCGAAGGTTCGACCGCGCCCACTTACTTAATTTAGTTATAACTCGCATTGTATTATTTTTTTTCGGACTGGAGAGCACGTTTACAGAGCAACTATATACAGTATGCCGGATAAAAAGATTGTCGACAACTCTGCAACCGGCAAATCGAGAGGAACTGTTCCCCAACGGGAGTGTGTTTGCAGTGTGTGTGCCCGCGGCTCACCATGAAGGGCGTGTGGTGGCCCAGCGCGAGGAGCCGCAGCCCCAGGCCGTGGAAGATGTTGACCATGCCGGCGACGCCCGCGTACTTCCCGAACGCCACCACCCGCTGCCCGCGCTCGTCCATCAGCTTCTCGTAGTCGATGAGGCGGATGTTCTGCAAACGACGGCGGGTTCAAAATACCGAAGACTGCCCTCCATGCGGAAGCCACACGGCGTGTGTTGCAGTGCACGGCACCTTTGACAGGATCGCGTCCAGGAGGGGCATGTTGGACTCCTGGGCCTTGATGGTGTGCGAGAAGAGGCAGTAGGTCTTGTTCGGCAGCAGCTGGTCTATGGGGACCTGCAGGAAATGAGTGAAGTTCGTGGTGGCGTTATATGGCGCCGGGCGCCTGCGAGCGTCGGGGTAGGCCA
This sequence comes from Megalurothrips usitatus, assembly GCA_026979955.1. Lineage (NCBI taxonomy): Eukaryota > Metazoa > Arthropoda > Insecta > Thysanoptera > Thripidae > Megalurothrips > Megalurothrips usitatus. Next base: position 4,182,248 of record CM049601.1, read on the forward strand.
GCCCGCACGACAGGCGTGCACGCAGAAGCAGGGGCTGCCTACCCAGCAGGCGTCAAACGCGCCAACATGCCGTTTTCCACTTTTTATTTAAAAATTAAAAGTCTGCCTGGAGTTTTCGGCCTTACACATCATGTATGACCCGATTCGCCCGCAGTTCTTTTTATTTTCTTCCCCGGCATGGCTCTGCGTGTACCTGCTTGACGCCGAAGATGACGCCGGCCTCGGAGATGTCCTCCTGGACGCTGGCGCCCGCGCTCTGGTAGGCGAGCATCGGGTAGGCGCGCCGGTTGGAGGGCTGCACCAGCACCTTGACGCCCATCCGCGTGAGGCGGCGCACGTTAGAGGGCGCCAGCGGCGCGCGCCGCTCCCACACGGACTGGTCCTCGCGCCGGATGGCGATCACCTTGCCGCGGAGCGCGTCCAGCTCCTTGAAAGGGCAATTAGAAAAACTCTTGGAAATTGAGCAACGGAAATGTAAAAGAGGGAGTTGGTGGTTCCTTACCGGTCTTCCAGTGGTCGTGGAGGAGGCCCGGGCCAGCACATCGTGGCGCCCCTCACAGCTCCGGCGGCACGCGCGTCCCGCCAGCCGAAACATGGCGACGGCGTGTCCTGCAGAAAAGAGATTAAATTATGAAAAAATTAAGGGAAACAAAAATGAATTGAGGTATGTTTCTGTGTCCGATCGTCTCGTTTTAAAATCTGTTATTGGAGCGAATGGAAGCGCTGTTAGTGCAGATCAGTGACCGGCCCTCACACGCCGGCCTTGCTTGATCTGGCGCGACAAGGCCTCGCTGTGAAGCCCTATGAGGTCGTCAACAGCACAATCACGAGACGGCCGCCGGACCTCGTGGTCTAGTTATGGGACGGAGCGCGGCAGCGCGGCAGGCGGCAGGCGGCAGGGCCAAACAAAATGCATCGTACGGTCAGCGCGAACTGTACTCGGTTCGATGCAGACGCACCATTCCCTCTCGACTTAGTGGTCGCGGTGCAGTATATGCAGTTACGTTTCAGGAATATCTCAGAAGCTGTAGAGACCTTTCACAAAAAAAAAAGCCATGCGACGCAGACTCCATCGCTCTGTAAACAATCGCTTCTTTCGATGTATTATCCATCTGGACAAAACTTTTCCGAGTGCCTTGTTTTTGTGTGCGTGCGGCAGCCGCACGCGGCTAGATTCGGCGGCTATCAAATAGTGTCACAGCGGCGTTTATCGGCAAAGCGCGTGTTGACAATAGGAAAAATGCCAACATTTAAAAAAAACGTCCTAATTCTAAAAAAAAAAACTGATTCTAGATTTTAAGTTTTTTCGATGAGATCGTGTTACAGGATTTTGTTTTTTTCTTTCTTTCTTTCGTTTCCCTCCTTGCCAGTGCCGGTGGAACAATGGGAGCTTTCGTCACGACAGATACAGTACGGAGCGTGTACACCCTCTTTGTATGTACATCGCAATCACGAATATGTGATAAAAATGCCATGTGTCAAATAATGATACATATTGATCTCCATGGCAACGCCCGCCTGCTTTCTGACACCGACTCCCGCTGATTGTTTTACATTTTTACGATATTACAGTCCAGTATCGTTCGATTTCATAAAAATTGGTCATATATCGTCCACATAGTTGTACGCAGTTTTGCTGACCATCAGCACCGTCGTCACCGATCCGTTCGACAAAACCTCGTGATCATTGGATTTGACAAGACGAACTCGATACTGTAATTCATCTCTTCAGCGACCTTGGGTCGACACTCGGCACGAGGCGTCCGGCAGCAATATCTATCGCGATGCCACCCACGTATCAACCGGATAACGGATCAAAAATAAAAATAGAAAGCGGTACAGGAATGGTTCAGAGGGGAAGGACTGCCGCAGAGCGCTGATGCATAGGAGAAAGCTTGCGGGTTCTGAGCATTTCAGATAGAGCTGACTTCGTTTCATAGGCACACGGTCATTTTCAATGCGAAATTGTCACTTTCCCGTGGGACATGAATACTGACTTCTATAGATCAATCACCATTGTTTACAAACTGACGATCATCATAGATTCTTTCAAAACCCGTACACTCTTCGCGCCTCCCTTTTCATACAAAAATTAATGGTACAAACTCACCTAAAAACTGCTGATTTGGTTCTTATAACGAAATCTGTTTTTGACCAAATATATTTCTCGCAACGCCTCTTAATCGAGAAGCTGCGACTCTCGCGAGGTGGCGGTCGCCATTTTCACGCGTAAACGGTAATACGTGTCTTCCGAAAATCGGGGGAAAAATATACGAGGGGGGTATCTTGTCCTCCCCGTTTCTTCCCGGTCACGAAATAATCGGTCGCGTCTGCGCGGCGGTAGTCTCGGCTGGCTCCGCTTGGCTCCGCTGGCTGCGCTCGCCTCGCGCTCTGTGTGTCGCTCGGTCACTGGACCACACTGCTCATCTCTGCCATCGAGGCGACCCCCTCGAGCCCCCCGGACCCTTCCTATCTCCCCGCGTCCAATAATATGTCGTCACTCCTGTGCAGTAACGCAATGTCACAACAGCTCACTCATTCCTTTTCTCCCCCCTTTATATTCGTCTTTTTGAAGTTTTTTTTTTTTGGTAAACTGGTGGTCGGGAATAAAACTACTCCTTACGATGGTGCCATTCGAAGGGATGCGGCCGCCCTCGAAGGGGCGAGGCGGATGGAGTGAGGCGGTTAGGGGTGGGGGCGGCTCCCTCTGCGGGGGCTCGTGGCAGGTACCCGCCGGTACCCGCCGGTACCCGCAGGTACCCGCGGAGCAAAGGGGCATTGATCGGGCATCGCGGCGGTTTCTTGAACCCGTCCGGCAGGACGTGGCGGCGGCGGCGTGGAGCGTGAAAAGCGCGGGAACGTGGCCTATCCGCGTCGCGGAGGCTTGCGCGCCGCGGGGTATCCACGAGTGCGTCCCTCGGCGCGCGGGGTACACGCGATGCGGCGCGCGCGCGCGCGCGGGGTATCGCCGGATTTCTCTGCGGCTTTCAATAATATTTCGAATCGCGATTTCGCCCCCGGTTCATGCGGCCGCGGAAACCCGCTGCACCAGCGAGGAAAACCAAGTTAATCTGCGAATAGTCAGAGACAGCTGCGGGTAACGTTATTCACGGGACCTGCCCTCTCTCCTCTCTCTCTCTCTCTCTCTCTCTCTCTCTCTCTCTCTCTCTCTCTCTCTCTCTCTCTCGCTGTAAGTACCGACCACGAGCGGAATAGGGATGGGGATAAGTCGTTTCCTTGGGGGAGGTCCGCCCCCCCGCGGGCTCCGCGAACGAAAGGGGCCGCCGTCCCCGCCGTCCCCGGCCGGTCGTAAAGAGAAATGTGTGACGCCTTGCCGGTTTGCGGTTTGCGCCCCCAAAGGGGCCCAGGAAGGGACGCGGCCGCACGACCAGGAAGTGTCCTGATCCTGCCGGCACACCTCAAAGGGCGCGAGGCACAGGGCCGGAGAGGGGGCGGAGGGGGGCCGGAGGGGGGCCGGAGGGGCCCGGGGTATTTATGCAGAACCGCTGCTCACACGCGCGCCCCCGCCCCCGCCCCCGCCCCCTCCCCCTCCCCCCGGGCGCACTGGGTCTGGTGGTGTCGGGGCTGGGCCACCAGATCCGCCCTCCTGTTTCCCCTTCTTCCTCCTCATCGTCTTCCGCATCTTTCTTCCCGATTCCCTGGGTCGGATTGTGAGTCGAGAATCAAGAGGTCTTCGCCGCGCTGACGGGACTCTCCTCTCCTTTTATGAAATGTGTCGCGCCCGTGTTTACCTTTTCGTCCGCATTTCTGTGCGGCCGGGGGGGATGAATGAGCCTTGCTTCACACCTCCTCCAGCTCTTTCTCTTCGCTCTCTCTCTCTCTCTCTCTCTCTCTCTCTCTCTCTCTCTCTCTCTCTCTCTCCCCCTCGAGTCAGTCCCCGCCTCCGATATTCTCTGCATTGTGAGGACACACCACTATCTCTTTTATCGTCTTTA